>VZSE01013746.1:208288-240421 GCA_013398275.1 Promerops cafer
AAAAAAAAAAAAAAAAAAGATAGATGATGTAGACAAGCATCTAGCATGACTTAAATTCTAAGATAATTTTTTCTTAAAAGAGAAGTTCAGAAAACTGAACTGAAGTGGGTTAACACTGAAACCACTCCAAACTGAGTAACACAGCAGATTCCCCTGCTTACACCTCTTCTACATTACTGGCAGCTGCTGAGTAGACAGTAGTATTTCTCATTACTAACATTAAATGGAGAATATTCTATCCCGGTGAAGCTAGGAGAAACTTAAGCAACATCTGAATTCACCTAGCATTCAAACTGGGGGGGGGGGTGGGGGGGTGGGGGGTGTCTCGGCCAGGACACCAGCTTATTTTCTGCTAGATCATGAAATCTTTACAATTTTCAGAGCCTCAACACCTCATTCACAAGACATGGACATGATTAAGTACCGACTCAAGGAGACTAATACCTCCTCTCCAGTTACTAGCACACGTCCCCCTGCACCATTTGCGAGACTCTAAGCATTGATGGGAGCAATACTGATCAGCAAGATTCCAGCAAATCACCCACAACAGCACTCAAGTTGGAAGATAATAGTTGTATCAACAGGAACAACAATGGCACATTCATCTGGTTTTTAGCAAAGGGTTTTTTTTTTAGCGTTTAAACATATAACAGTAGACTACAAGCGGAATCAAAAGACAAGTGGAAGAGAATTTTGAACCCGCATTTCTTTCAGACACACATTACTTCAGGCATTTGAAGAAAGTGTCGAACAGCTTCCCCACCCACTTTCTCAAAGTGGAGGAGAAATTGCTCTCAAATGTTGGTTATAAACTTGTAATCTGAACTCCAGCCACTCGGCAGGGCTGCAGAAGAATTTACGATGTGCTAAATATTTCCTTTGTTCTTCCCAGTGGTAGCCTGCTGTAGCAATTAGAAAGCAACTGACTGCACATGTAAACTGTGGCTCTTTTCTAAAGAATTGTTGATAATTGTTAGAAGCCTTCCTAAGCACGACTTGCTCTGCTAACACTGAAGTACTTCAGGTGTGTCTGTATTAATTGTCTGTATGATTTTTTTCTCATCTTCTAATCTTAGTCATGTCCTAGGTACTTTACTACTGGGACAGAAAGCAGACACCATTGTCGACCATTGCCATTATTTAGCCATTACTAACTGGGTTCCTGAATCCCTTTGTCTTTATTGGGCATCTAGGTAGCCTCCATAGGAACGATGTGTTCATGTAAATGATCCAAAACACTACAACAACATTTGTTTCCATTGCTGCATGAATATAATACAAAATAAAATACAATTCTTCTTGATTCCAACAAAGAAAGCAGTGTCCTAAGCCAGTCTATTGCATGCTGAGAGCACAGGATATCGAACCCCACGATGGCAAATTTGATGTAAGCTTGCTATGAAAGAAATTGCAAAGAAACGTGCCTTGGAAAGACTGCAGGTTTTGCAAATAGGAAAGATGGCTTTAGGAGATATCCCCCCACTAGCATCTATTGCCTTAGCCACAACTACAGACAAGGTAATAAGCAGGGCAAAGTGGATACAGCGGTACAGCTGCCATAGCAGGAGCACAGGACACGCTGAAGGTGGAGGCCGCTAGCGAGAAGATAACAAATGCACTAAGCAGTGACACCACTGCTCTCCTGGGAGCGAAAGCTCATGGTGAGGAATATGTTAGTTCTGCTGGGAGCAGCTTTAGCAATCCTTTTGTGGTCGGTCACCTCCTGCCCAGGGCTCAGTGTGCAGGTGCTGGCCAGGAGCCAAGGGCAGCCCCACAACGTTGCCGCTTGCGTTGCCTCTGGAAAAGAGGTTGAGAGCAGCGAGAAAGCCAGAGGGAAAGCTTCCTCCGCGTGCCAGCAGCAGGATCCATGGGATTTGGCCTTGGAATTCCTGTGGAGTCTTAACCACTACATCAAAGTCAGCTCCTTGGCATTTGTATGTTATTGCTTAGCCCCCTGGCTTTCCTAAGCCAGGGGATGGTGTACCATATTTTCCCTCTGAAGCCTGAGGGAAACACAGTTCCCTAGTCAAAAAGCAGCCAACATCCATTGAAAAGAGAGCAAAATACCACACCTGGCAGGTGACCTTCAACGTAAACCACCGGACACACAGGTTGAAAGCCAGATTTCACATACAGGCTTTGATTAGAGCACATGCTCCTCTGTGGTGGCCTTCGCCCTGTTGCACCACCTGGCAATGTCTGGAATCAAGTTATTTATAGTCTATACAATGAGAAGTCGAATGAGTTGGATGGTTCAGAGTTTTGGTAATGAGATACAGAGATTTCTGTTTTTGGCTTGCCGGGTCAGACTCGGGCTGGACTGGTGTAAAGGAGTGGAAGTCACTGCCATCCAGTTGCTTCTCAGCAATACATGTGAAATGGACTTTGTTTGTGCGCCCTTCCTCTGCAGACAAGCCAAGGAGGAAGGCAGACTGAATACTCTCTTTCTTCCCTAGATTTGACCCTTACCAGGCAGAGCAAAGATGCTCCACAGCCAGTGCTTTAACACCTTCCTAAGAATTTGGTGAGACATGTTTTCCAGGGCAGATCCAAACTCCTTGTGATGAAGTTGACGGAATGGATCCCAGCTTGTGCTACTGCCTCCTATACTTTCAATGTAAGCATGAATGAAGAGACTCTCCAGGCAGCACTCACATATCCATCTGCCACAAGAACAAGTCATGCTTTTACTCTGCACTATTGCATTGGCTGTGGTATGTCAAACACAGCCCTGACATCAATTCTTACACTCAAGACAACAACCAGTTTACTTCTTCAACTGGCCAGTTTCTCATCGCGATTATGAACTTGTATTTATTTGGATTTTTAGGGCAAATTAGAGAGTAAATCATCCTCTGTGCCAATGTGAGTGCTGAATATAGTTGTGGTTAGTTCTCATGGGACTAAAGGGTTCATCATCCTGACACTTCAGTCTCATAAGATGCCTTGAAGCATAACCCATCTCCAGCTGCCATACTACAGGGAGAATCCTGATGATCCCATCTTATTGAAATTTTAGTAGTGATATGAACAAAAACTCAGCATTTCCCTTGTTTTGTGTCATCAGCAAAATATTGGTATATGTGTCCAGGATTGCTTTTAATATTCAGCTTCCTCATATATAAAAATAAAGATACACCAGGTGATAGGAAGAAATCAGAACAAGGAACAAAATTCAGTGGGAGTTGAAGAGAAAGGTAACACTTAGAATCTATGTTCAAAAGACTGCAATCAACACATGGAACCAAGGCGATCTATTTGATATTCTTAGTGCTCATTTACTACTTGTTTCTTGAAGATGTATGCTTTTGTCTCAGCTTTATATTGCAGGAGCACTGACACCACACTCATTCCCTCACTCTTTTTTTTTTTTTCTTGCTTTGACCTACTGAGAGGAACACTTTTCTGCAAGCTCTGCCAGTGTAAGAGGATATCACTTGTCTCCTGGACTCTAACTTTCCATCAAACTGCAGTTGTAAATCTAAGCACTAAATTGATTAATTTTTAGCACTATGTGTTAAGGCAGAGCCAACAAGGCCAAAGTACCATTAACTCATTAGGTACCACAGACACATTGCAATAGTCCTTGCTGCAAAGAGCTTGTAACTCAAACAGATAAGACAGACCACAGATGTAAGGGAAAACAGGGGCAAAGTGAACAACTTAACTCATCTAAATTCTAGAAAGAGCTCCAAATAACACAGTAACATTTGATGATACATCACCAAAAATTCTAAATGAGATCCTACAGTTTGGCTCTTTTTTTAGAACTGCATAAAGATGTTTGAAAGACATCGTGTTACGTATTTCCTCTTATAAATGGATTGTTGATGTCATAGCATTTATATAAGTAGTCTCTTACCCAAGGATTTTAAACAATTACCATTTAGTGCAACCTCCTCATTCTCCAATGCTTGGATAAATACTGATCTCAATTTACGTATTGAAGCCTAGAAAGTCAGGAGACTGGCTTAGCATTCTTCTAGAGAATTCAAGCCACGGCAAGATTCCAGGAGCAACATGAGTGGTTTTGCCTACTCAGTAGGTGACATTTGCTTTGCATTCTACTGACCTATTTTATAGTTATTCAGTGTTGGGGTCATCACTCTGAAGACTTAAAGTGTGTTGTTTTAGGCTCAGAGGTGTAGGAAAACTGGATGGAGATAGAGGAGGAATAAGTCACTGTCTTTCACATGAAAGACAGAGCTGTGGAGAGTGGCAGAGAAAGCACAGGTAAATATGACAGCAGTGATTTAACAGCTGGTGTTATGAAAGAAAAATCCTTCCCATTAGTTTTTTAAGGTAGCTCTGATAAAACAGGGTCATATTGTTTATTTTTACCTCACTGATCACTGCATTTAGAACATTAGCAAGAAGCACTGCAACAATGAAATTAAAGTTATCAAAGTGCTTCTAAATTTCATCCACTTCAACATCAGCTAGAGTCACAGTAACTTGTGCCAACAGCATCTGATTATTTTTATACTTTGTTTGACAGACACTTCTGGAAATGTCTTCTTGTTTTACGTCGTCAGCAGAGCTCTCAGGCTAAGTTCCTTACGTATCTCTCAATGCTGCTAAGCTGATTGGCATTTACTTGTACCCCCTCACTGTAAGAATCATGGAATCTGACTTGGCAATAATCATGTCCTTTTTTTTCTTTATTTTGTTTTGAACAGAACAGCTGCCCTCCCAACTTAAGCCCATCTGGTCTTATTTGAAAAATGAAGGGGCAAAAATTAAAATCAGTTCTCACTAATTAGAGGAAAGCTGTACATAAACAATTGAAAGGTCTTTTCATACTTATGGCCTGACATTTCCACAAAAAGCTTAATTGCTTGCATGGGCCTAAAGGGTTATGTTCTTTTTTTAAGTTGCATATGCTCTCTGCCAAATACTAGCTTGGACATGCTGTGAGTGATTTTTGGATCACCAGCAGCTCTTGCTATTTTAAGCTCTGTCACAGCTTGAAATTGTAATTAATTTTGAGGATCCTGACAATCATAATTATGACCATCCTGGTTTCTGATAAGGCTCACTTTGCCTTTTTTTTTTTTTTTGTAAGAAATCTTTGGGTTCAGTATTGGGAAAAATTTCATACTGCAGACTATCATGCTGCAATAAATTTTTAATTTAAAAATTAAACACCTGCCATAGAGATGGGCAGGAAACATGGTTCTTGTACCATGAAACTTGTAAAGTTTTCATAAATGTTTCTGTCATGAATTCAAGATTCTCTGAAGCTCTATTCATAACATCATGTAAAGGAAAAGCCAATCAAAAGTGACTTGTCATTGCAGTTTTGGATGCTTAAGATGCATAAAAGAGACAATTACAGGTTTATCCAAGTGGAACCATCTATATTTTTGTAAAAGTAAACACTAACTTGAGCTGTCTCTTTAGCCAGCTACTTTCTCTGTCCCTGATTAATTTGCTTTTTGCTATTCTGGGGTTTCTATCACTCTCTTTTCATCTTATCTTTGAGTTTCTCTCTAGTTTTGATTAGGAAATCAAGTTTTGGACCTGAGAGATCCCCAAAATATTGTACTGATATGGTGTTTCAATTGAGGGTTTCCATTCCCCTGAATATTTTCCTGTGCGATAAGAAACATAAAGTTTTGAAAAATTCTCATTTGTTCCCTGAAACTTAAAAAACATTGTGTTCTTTAATGACAGGTGAAAATTCATGACGCTTACAACTTCCAGTATGGCTTACATTTTTGACTTCACATCACTGCACTGGCAATTTGTAATCCCAATAATGTCAGGAGTACTTTTCCTTTCTGTTTTTAGAGACATTGAACTAAAAATTCACTGTGGTTTGGTAGTGAAACAAGTATAGAGTGAAAAGAAAATATTTTTTGGACCTTTGGATTCAATTCTGATGGCCCTGGGAAATACTAACATCCCTCAGCTGTTCTGTGGCCCTTGAAGAGAGAAAAAGCAGGCTGCATTTGCTTAACTGCTTAAGTAAGGAAATGCGTCATGCTGTGGTCACTGTTTTCTGAGATTTATCCTCCCTCTTTAGCAGCTCCCATTAATAGCAGAAGGAATGACACAGAGTTACAGAAGGGAGGATGTCCCTTCTGGAAGAATACTGTTGTATGTTATTTGAAATGCAACACTCAAGGCCAGCTTGTATCTTGCAGGTTTTGGCTGATTTGGGATACTGCAGAGCCTCAGTGTAAGTAAGGGAGCAGCTCAAGGAGCTTCCTAGGGTCTGTATTCCTAGCCTGAGATGACACCTGGTCAAGGAAGTGAAGACAGGCAGTTCTGTGCAATCCCCTGCCTGTGAAAACAGACACTTTGGCTGCCTCAGAGTACAAGAAAGAGGGAAAAGCAATGCCTACCTTCTTGTCTCATCCAGGGGCATTTCTTCCATCACTGGGATCAAGAGAAGTTTTTTCTATGTTCCTCCAGCATAGCAAAACCACTTCTACCTGCTTTTATAGCATCCTTTTGTTTTCCCTGGAGAAAGAGTTAACCTTTAGGACACAAAATACAGTTCTGCTCTCCTATTTGTACCATATTCAAACAGTTCTTCCAGGAACCCTAAGCCCTAATATCATGCATATTTAAAGGATTATTTTAAATTTTTTTAAAATAACTAATGTGAGTTTCCAGCTCCTCTTTCTTCACCAAGAGTCTTCCGATGTAAACTAAGGAGATACTAAATGCTGGGGGAAATGCACCCTCAGAAACAAACAGGCAATGAAAAGATCCCATTACTTTTTAGGGTTTCTAAAGGAACTTTGGGATTTTGTTTGAATCCAGATTTTTCAATGCCCAGAACTAGTAAGCCTGGTTAAATATTTGCTAAACAGAATTAATGCATAATTAATAAAATAAAAACAGAAATAATGCACAATTAATGCAGAATTAATTTTATTTGGAATTGGAAGCTTGGAATTTACCATTTTTATTCAGTGAAAAACTCAGATCAAAACATGCCCAGCTTTTAGGTCTAAGCATAGATGTGAGAAATTCACAGGTGATGACATAGATCCACTTCAGAGCTACAGCCATGAAGAACTTTTCTGTCAGAGAAATTTTTAACCTCCTTCTCAGTTTTTGCCCAATCTGGTATAAATTTTTTATTTTAGAATTTATAAACAGCCAAAAATCTGCTGTTGGATATACCCAGAAATCTTTTTGTTACTAAGCAGGTTGCTAATTTTCTCATTCATGAAGCTCAGTGGAATTTGCAAATTAGTCGTAGCCTCACTGGGTTCTCAAATGAGATTTGCTCTGCTAGCCAGTTCTTTAATACCCTTAAATATTCAAGCCCAGCCAAACTATGACCACCAAAGAGATTAGTAGTGGTTACAATATTTATGCAGCTTTGGTTCTATCCTTTATCTGCCAGTTTCATACACAAGGATACTGTCTGTCTTGGAATATGAATTCCCTCTTCTTAAAACAACTCCAGGCTTTGAAATGAAGCCATCACTAGTAGTAATCCTGGAAACCAGGGTTTCCTTTCTTATCTCAGGTGATCTGCCAACATGTCTGATTGTACTCAAACTTTTCCTTTATTTAGGCCACTATATTAAAATATATATTTTTCTCTCCCAGTGTAGCCTCTACACTGGCTGTTTGTTGTAACATTTTCTTGAGGATGAAAAAGAAAATACTGAGCCCAGAGTGGGAAGTGCTGAAGCCACTGGGTGACTAATGATAAAGAAGGAATGAGATGCATGATAGTCATCAGCTTTAAGACTGTACTTACTGAAATGCCTCTTTAGATATTCCACTTTATTTTGTATGTAATTTTTACAGTGTGTACTTGATTAAGGAGCAAGATAGTGAAGTTTCACAGAGAAACTTCGACATCAACTTCTGGGTACTTGTCCTCTTCTCCTCTTCCTCTTCACAGCCGTCCACTCAGTGTAAATGTTCCATCAGGACTGTCACTTCACTCTTGTATTTTGATTTCAGCCTCAAACTACTGCACTGCACAAAGATTAATACACATTCTGAAATATATGAGAAGCTTCTGGCATGCTAAACATCATACACTGTGGACCTTTGCATATGTGTTTTGTCAAGCCTGCAGATCCTGCTGCACGTAGCCTCTGAACGTGACTGTGCAAAGCCTTTGGGGGCACCTCAGCAGTAACAGGGACAGATGTGAAAAAGAAGCATAGCTACACAAGAAGCACAGCTACACTCTGCTTGGTATATCGAGAGCAAATATCCCGTTTCTTGTGCTTTCCCATATACTTCCAGATTGGGAGATTCCTGAAACATAAGGAGTACCATCACCACCTCCGATGAAGTCTTCAGGAAGGATTAAACAACTAATCCTTGGTTGTCAAATAAAGAAAGAATAGAAATACCTTTTCCAAGTACCTCACTCCAGGATGGGATACTACCAGTCCTGCTGCCCTGCAGCCAGGGTAAAGCATCTGTGCCCTAGAAAGTCCTGATACCTAGGACACACCATGGTCCCGGCTCATTGTGCCACCTGCTGTGAATTCCTCCAGGCCCTGAGGCAGGCGGGCACTTCCATGGAAAGAATTAGGAGGCCAAAGTTTCTTTTTATGCTTTGGCCCTAGGATGCTTGAGATTAGGCAGAGCTCCACCCTGTGCTGCAAAGGAGCTCTTTGCAGGCTTAGCCTTTGGAGTACAATTTCCCTCCAGATGTAAATGTGTAACAGGCAATTTAGCAGGTAACCACTTAATTGTCCTTTAGCTAGTAACTCTCTGTCCTGGTCATTAAAACATTTTATATACTGCTCAGAGTATGTACACTGTAGTAGCAATTATACTGAAATAGATAAAATAAAACAGACTGATAAACTTGGTTGTTTGTTTTCCCATACTTTTCTTTCCAGACTTGCTCTAATTGTTTGCAATAACAGAAAGAGTAGCAATAATGCTGGTTAACAGGGTTGTTGTTAAGGCATGGAGTGGATTCTGCTCAAAGCTCATGACTGAAATCCCATATATCCTGAAACAAGGTTCTCAATATTTTTGTAAAGGCAGAACATTCAATTTTCTACCTGTTTTATGTGTGCCTTGTCCCCTGAGAGGTATTTTGTTGGGGATTGATCTTCAGATCTGCCATGGAAATCTTCTTTAGAACACTCTCTGATTGTTCAGAGTTCTGTTTGGCCTCAGAATGTCACTTTACATTGCAACTCCCACCAGTACTTCACTGTGGTTGCACTGTATGTCCAAAATCATTGTAGTACAAACCCAGATGCAAAGCCTTCCGTCCTCTATAGAAAGTCTGCTTGGTATATCCTATACCCAGTAATTCGCTATCATTTCAATCTAAACTATGCTCAGCCTCCTCTGAAAGTTGTGGAGAAATGCTAGCTGAGTAACTAACACAAAAGCATTAAAAAAAGCTCTATTTATTTTACTTAAACAAGTTTAATAAGGTAAAGTGGTGCCTCAAATAAAATGAAACAAAACAAAACCAAACCCCTCAGTAGTATTAAATTTTTTGTTGTCACAGGAAACTAACCATTCATTAAAACATCAAATTATTTTTTATTATTATCATCCATATTATCACAAATGTGTAAGATTTATAGACTTTGAAAGGGAAAATGATGGTTGATGACCCCAAAAGGACATAAATTATATAATTACATACAGCTGTAATTCATTAGCAAAATAATGCTTTTCACTATAGCATCGAGACTTGTTTAGAAAGATACAAAGAGATGGTGCAGGTTTTATTTCCTCAGGGAGTTTGTTCCAATGACAAACATCCCTTATATATAAAAATGTGTGTTTCAACTTCAATGGATTTAAATTTTACACATTTTTTCTTCCTGATTCTTTTTCCTACCACATGCAGTAGTTATCTAGTACTTCTCTTTACTCTGAACATCAACAACATGAAGCACACCACCAGAGTTCTCCACAAATGCTTAAAACCAATTGGATTTTCTGGTGTGCTCCTGGAAAGAGATCTGTTTCCAACTAGTTAAAGTCCAAGACTTGCAGAAAATGCCTTCCATGAAGTCAAGGACAACAAAAAATTCCAAGATTTGAAAAGCCACAACTAAATAGGAATTAATATCTTGAATTTATGAATAAGCAAAGATAAAGATTAGAAAAGATTACAAAAAAGCCTATGAAATCATTATTTAGCTCCAATATCCATTTATTAGTAAAGAAATAAATGGCGTTGCCCTTACTAACTGAAATTGGTCGAGTACTCTTGAATATTTGCAAAGAAAATGAGAAACTTATTCCTAACTTCAAGCTGACACCAGAAGGCATCTAGTTTGTTCTGTGAAGAGGGATCAGTTACATGTTTATTTATAACCTGTGAACCAGGATGACAAAATGTGGGCCCATAACTCGGATGGGCTCCCAATGTTTGCTGTTGGAGTATTGCACAACAGTCTCACATAGAGCATGTGGTCGCCCTGCTTTTCAGGGCAAGAATGCAACTGCTGCTCTGTGGCTGCCCCAAACAGCAAAGGTGTCCAGGCAAGCCTGGCATAATGTAGCCCTTCAACTTCTCTCATCTTCTAAGAGCTAAAGTCGAAAGTCTAACTCTGCAGTTATTCTATTCTATAAACATGAAATTATATTAGCCTTTATATTAGCCTTTTAAACTGACCCTCTTTAGTTTCCTTTAGTTTACTTCCAATATAGACTTTTTTTGTTGGGTTGTATAACAGCTTTTACTTTTTTAATCATCTGCATATCATGTAGTCACAGAGAGAATCCCTCCATCTTCAAGACCCATGCTCGTGACATCCCTGTCAAGTTTTCAGCTATGATTTGCTTCCTATTTGCACTTGGGAAATACGGCCATGGTGAAGGTTAAAAGCTGTGCTGTAGTAGAGACACACTGCCTTGATGAGACCTTGAAGAGGTCTTGATAAAGGTAAATTCCAAAACAGCATCATGGGTCTTCCCTTTCATTTGATGTGACAAGGAGTACCTGAAGAATCCCCATGTGACTCTTGTTTCTAACATCACCTGATGCTACCTTACTCCTGCTTAAGCTTTTGTCATCTCTTTGGTCTTGGAACCAGGATCAGGGCTCAAACATTATAAAATTAAGCAGTGTCCTTACTAATGCTACTGTTTTCCATAGAAAAAAGTTTGAGGTGTCACTGCACCTTTATAGAAACACTGTTTACCGAGCCATGGTTTTTCTAGTTGAATGAGGAATGAAATTAACTACTCATTTTGCAGTCCTCACATCAGCAAAAGCCACATATTGAGAATTACCAAAATCATAGAATCATTGAATCATCAAGGTTTAAAGAAACCTTTAAAATCATCCAACTGTCAGTCCAACTGTCAACCCAGCACTGACACTCTAACCCCTAAACCACTAAAACACATCACCCAGAGACAGATCCAGACACCTCTAAAGCACCGCCAGTTGGGCAACCTATTCCAGTGCCTGACCACCCTAACAGTGAAAATTTCTTTTCTAATATCTAATCTGAACCTCCCCTGTCTAAAGCCATTCCCTCTGCCTCTGGCTGCAGGCACAGCAGGAAAGATCAGCCCCCACCTCACTATAAACTCCTTTCAGGGAGTTGTAGAGAGCAGTGAGGTCCCCCCTGAGCTGCCTCTTCTTGAGACTAAACAAATCCAGCTCCCTCAGCTCTCCTCATACACAGGTTTTCTAGACCCTTCATGGGCCATGTTGACCTTTGCTGGATCTATGTTAGCTCATGCTTGGATTGTGTCAGGGGCATGTTTGAGGAGAAAATCATGGTATCCCTAGGACAGTTGCTTTTCCAGCAGCTTCATGAAAACCAGTAGTTTCAAAACCATTTGTTCATACTGAAAATTCAGTAGATGCAGATTAACCTGGGGAAGGGACATAAAAGGGTCCTGTTTGCACAAGCAGCCTCTGCTTTGTGATGAATGTGCTGTTATAGGCCTGTACAGCTCTCCAGTCAGACTGGACCACTGTGGCTGCAGTTCATTATTTTCCTAAATATTTCTGAGCCTATAAAAGTTGAAGAAGATTTCTGACAGGCTCTGATTTTGGTAGTTGGAGGAAAGTATTCAGAAGTGATGGCGGTACTTAATTTTTAAAGGAAGAGGCAAGAAAAGAGCACGTAGATGTTTCTTCTTAAATAAGAAGTGGGCAGAATGTGTGATGGGTCCCAGCCAGGTCCTTAATAAAAAGGATGATGTCTGTGTTCCCCAGAGGGCTCATGACGCCACTTTGGAGTTTGCACTCAGCAAGAAGCAGCTCATATTGCACACCGCATGACACTGGAATAGGACTAACAAACATCAGGAAGTCCCCAATGGCTGCAAATCTGCCAATGCTGTCTGAACTGGCCCATTGCAGTGTTCACAGCCCTTGTGAGAGTACTTGGGCCCAGTTTCAAGCAGATAGCAGAACCCTGGCTTTTTTATTTAAGGCACTTCACTGTTTCAAAGAACATGGAAATTGAAATAATACAGGTTGCCTCTGAAGCCCAAGGTGCACCGGCTCAATCATAGGGAGCTGAAACTTGTACAATGACTGTCTGGTTTAAATAAGACTATTAACATTCCTCACTAGAAATCATATGCATGCATTCATATTAAAATTCTAATAAAAATATTCAAACCACATCTGGGAACTAGTATTCTAGTTCGGCACCACTATTGTAAATTTTCAGCTAAGCCACTGACTTCTCAAAAAGAGTTTCTAATGGAAATGTTGACAGGCTGTTAGCTAAGTACAGTGGTGAGAATGGCACTGACCATGAGACAGTTTAACAAATAATAAAATACTAGTAAACAGATGAGGCTTTAAGCCTATTCATTAGGCTCACTTTCTGATGAGTTGAAACAGACTGCTTATTTCTTGTCCATAAACACCCCCAGGCAGTGGAAATCTGTCATGGATTGGGCGGGTGTGACAAAGTTTGTTTAGTTCTAGAAAACAGTAGCCAGAAATATGCAAGAAATCACATATGGTGACATAGCGCCCTTAAGTCTGTAAAGTTGGAGGGAAATTTTCTGGTTAAAAATTCTGATATGTTATAATAGTGTGTGTTATCCTACTAAAAATTAGATATCTGTGGGACTAGTTTAGAACAATGGGACTGCTAAGAATATCATTACTAAAAAGTGAAACCATTGNAAAATCATCCAACTGTCAGTCCAACTGTCAACCCAGCACTGACACTCTAACCCCTAAACCACTAAAACACATCACCCAGAGACAGATCCAGACACCTCTAAAGCACCGCCAGTTGGGCAACCTATTCCAGTGCCTGACCACCCTAACAGTGAAAATTTCTTTTCTAATATCTAATCTGAACCTCCCCTGTCTAAAGCCATTCCCTCTGCCTCTGGCTGCAGGCACAGCAGGAAAGATCAGCCCCCACCTCACTATAAACTCCTTTCAGGGAGTTGTAGAGAGCAGTGAGGTCCCCCCTGAGCTGCCTCTTCTTGAGACTAAACAAATCCAGCTCCCTCAGCTCTCCTCATACACAGGTTTTCTAGACCCTTCATGGGCCATGTTGACCTTTGCTGGATCTATGTTAGCTCATGCTTGGATTGTGTCAGGGGCATGTTTGAGGAGAAAATCATGGTATCCCTAGGACAGTTGCTTTTCCAGCAGCTTCATGAAAACCAGTAGTTTCAAAACCATTTGTTCATACTGAAAATTCAGTAGATGCAGATTAACCTGGGGAAGGGACATAAAAGGGTCCTGTTTGCACAAGCAGCCTCTGCTTTGTGATGAATGTGCTGTTATAGGCCTGTACAGCTCTCCAGTCAGACTGGACCACTGTGGCTGCAGTTCATTATTTTCCTAAATATTTCTGAGCCTATAAAAGTTGAAGAAGATTTCTGACAGGCTCTGATTTTGGTAGTTGGAGGAAAGTATTCAGAAGTGATGGCGGTACTTAATTTTTAAAGGAAGAGGCAAGAAAAGAGCACGTAGATGTTTCTTCTTAAATAAGAAGTGGGCAGAATGTGTGATGGGTCCCAGCCAGGTCCTTAATAAAAAGGATGATGTCTGTGTTCCCCAGAGGGCTCATGACGCCACTTTGGAGTTTGCACTCAGCAAGAAGCAGCTCATATTGCACACCGCATGACACTGGAATAGGACTAACAAACATCAGGAAGTCCCCAATGGCTGCAAATCTGCCAATGCTGTCTGAACTGGCCCATTGCAGTGTTCACAGCCCTTGTGAGAGTACTTGGGCCCAGTTTCAAGCAGATAGCAGAACCCTGGCTTTTTTATTTAAGGCACTTCACTGTTTCAAAGAACATGGAAATTGAAATAATACAGGTTGCCTCTGAAGCCCAAGGTGCACCGGCTCAATCATAGGGAGCTGAAACTTGTACAATGACTGTCTGGTTTAAATAAGACTATTAACATTCCTCACTAGAAATCATATGCATGCATTCATATTAAAATTCTAATAAAAATATTCAAACCACATCTGGGAACTAGTATTCTAGTTCGGCACCACTATTGTAAATTTTCAGCTAAGCCACTGACTTCTCAAAAAGAGTTTCTAATGGAAATGTTGACAGGCTGTTAGCTAAGTACAGTGGTGAGAATGGCACTGACCATGAGACAGTTTAACAAATAATAAAATACTAGTAAACAGATGAGGCTTTAAGCCTATTCATTAGGCTCACTTTCTGATGAGTTGAAACAGACTGCTTATTTCTTGTCCATAAACACCCCCAGGCAGTGGAAATCTGTCATGGATTGGGCGGGTGTGACAAAGTTTGTTTAGTTCTAGAAAACAGTAGCCAGAAATATGCAAGAAATCACATATGGTGACATAGCGCCCTTAAGTCTGTAAAGTTGGAGGGAAATTTTCTGGTTAAAAATTCTGATATGTTATAATAGTGTGTGTTATCCTACTAAAAATTAGATATCTGTGGGACTAGTTTAGAACAATGGGACTGCTAAGAATATCATTACTAAAAAGTGAAACCATTGTCTGAAACAGTCTCCGGCTGGAGGGTTGTGTGGTGGGAAAATATTTTAACAGGGTTTCCTATTAGTGTGATTGTTTTCAAGATGTAACACTTGTACTGGAATACAGTGGAATGTTCACCATGTGTGTCTCTCTAATAGATGGTAAGTACTTCATGGTGATTTTGTTTTTAAAACCCCCTCTTTCTGATTTTTGCTCCACAAATTCACAGGCTAACACAGCGTGTGCTTACATGATGTATTTACACTAGAAAAGCAAATGTTAGAGAGCAGGATAGGCAGATTTGTGGAAAAAAGAGGAGGCCTCAGAGCTTAATGTATATACTAAGACAAAAGACTGCATGGTATAGCTCATGGGATCCAAAGCCAAGCCTACCCCTGCCAACAGTACTTAGCAAAAACTTCTTAGCCTGCAAATCCTGACGATTTGCAACTACCCATGCAGAAAATATTTGCAGTGCAGCTCTGAAAGCAGATAAAATGTAGGTAAAATTTGGCAAAAGTAGGAGGGGAAAAGAAGTAAACTGGCACATTTTTATTAGTTCCATTCTTCTGTCATTTGCCTATTGGTTATAGTATATAAACTTGTAGCAAACATGTTCCATTAATAGGTTTATTTATACAGCAGTATGTTCAAACCCCATTTTATATATGGAGTGGATTTTTATATTGATGGTGGATTTCTGTGCAACATAGGAAATATATGCTATGATTTCATCGTTTTGGTGTTAATGAATGCTAAGATATTTGCATGTTACAATAATTTATTTATGCCTAAGGCTTCTTATACCCTTATATTTTTTCCAGCCCTGTGAAAATAGTTTTTCTTTGAATAGGAATGGCAGAACTGATAGTTGCCCCAGTGAAGATCTTACATTAAGCTGTTACCCACTTTTACCACTTGTTCTTCTTATAAAACTAATAGCTTTTGTGGGCTATCTTAAGTATTCTTCCAAGACTGGTGAAGTAGAAATCCTTTTTGTTAAGGAGATGTTCCTCAAAGAGATCTCCTTTGGGATGACAAAACTGAGCAGTTTCACCCTCTTTTCTGAGCATTGTTCTTCTAAGTGGCCTGCCAACACTTCTCCTGCCATGGAGGCATATTTAAGATAGACCACTATAATGATGGACTTTGAGTTGTCTCTTACTATTCAGGTTATAAACACAGACAAAGAAGGATGAAACTCCTCAGTTTAGCATTATGCAAATGACACATGTGTACAGCAGTTCTGCACTTCTTTGGAGAACACGGAGTTTATGCTAAGATCTCTGTGAGTACAACCTACAGAAAAAACCTAGACTGCAGAAATGATTCATGGATGTTTTGCTACAGTTCTATCTTTAGTTGCACTTGCCTTTGATTTCACTTTTCATGTAATTTATGGAGGGATCTATGTTAACTAAAATACAAATGGAATTTGCACTCTACATATGGCATGGCACTTTCACAAGTGTAAATTACAGTATCTTGGCCTAGCTAGCATATATATAATTTAGTTTTGCTTACTCTAGGTTCATGATGAGTGAAATTCTGATCCAGGAGAAGTCAATGGTAATTCTGCCTTTGACTTTTATCAAGTGGCACAGGATTTCCTATCCTGTATTTCTGATGGGGTTTTGATTTCTTTTTCAGAGCTTTATGTTAATCTAATTCCTTTTCTTGGATAGTTGCTGATAAGTGGTTCTTGCTTTGGTTGTTTAATTTCTAAGTATTACGGATCACATGCAGTGGGGAAAAACCCACTGTTTAAAGTATTAGTTTCCCCCATTAATTCAGGCTTCATCAGTAGTACGAAAACTTAAAAAATAAGTGTTTTGTAAAATGTTTCTCAGATTCCCTTCTGTGCTAGGACATCCTATTCTCCTTCTGCAAGTACATGCTGGAGAAATTGCCAAACATCTACTCTAGCAATTGTCTTCATAATTTCTGTGGTTTTTTACAATGTGAAATCTATCTCCTTTCACAACTCAAAGCAGTTTCAGACTTGTTTATTAGAAAGAGAGAAGAGCAGTCCATCCGTGGCGAACATTTTCAACTTTAAGGATATGCCTTTGAAGTTTGTTTTCACAGTTCCATCATGGCATAAAATTTCCTTTAATATAAATGTAGTCCTATGGTGTTAACATACTTCAAGAAGAAAAGGATTTATCAATAAAGTGGAGATTTAAAAAAATTCTCTCCTGTGCCAGATTCTGCTTTGCTTCTGTAAAACAGTCTGAGGAGATCCACTTAAACCTAGGGGACTGTTTACAGAACACGAGTTAATGTAACTAAAGCTGTTGAATTGTCTGGCCTGAGTTAGAATATCAGGCTGTCTTACTGATCAGCGTTTGCTTATCTTCCAGTTGTATACTCCTCTGTTGCTTTTTAAGTCCTGAGTAGCCTCTCTCCAAATAACTGGCAAAAGATGACTGGCCATCTCATTGCAGTTGTCAGGGCAGTAGCTCTGTACCTCATTGCAAAAAAGGTATCAGACCTTTTCAAATCTCCTGGTTTTGCTACTAAAAATACCCCTCCTGAATCTTGGGGCCTGGTGGTAGTGCCTGCTACCAGGGACAGAAAGCATAATGTCAGTTTCTCACATGAGGACCTCTCCTATATGAGATAAAAGTGGTCTAATTTCAGGACAGCTGAACACTGAGGGCATTGCTTATGCAGCATTTTTACTCAATTGCTTAATAGGTGAAGAAAAATATCGTAGAAAAGTTCTAAGGATAGTCCAATTATTTAATCCCATGCATTTTTTGTTGATACTCAATCTAATAAAAGGACTACTCTCTTCTACATCGTGGAAGTGATTGAGATAGTTTAATATCAAAGCACTTCCAGAGCCACAGTATAATTTCTTCTATGCTATTACTTTAGAGAGTCTGCCTCATTTTTCCTTATCAAACAAATCCTTTGTCTTTAGAATCACGAATTCTAGAATGGCATGTGTTGGAAGGGACCTTAAAGACCATGTAGTTCCAACACCAGCCCCTGTGGGTAGGCATGATTTGTCCATAAGTGAGGCTGTGCTGGTTGTCTCTGATTACCTCCTCGTCTTGTACGGGCCTTGATGTTTCATCTGTTTTTCTGAGACATAATGGTAAAACATGAAGTTAATAGTGAGTTTATATACATAAAAACATTGCCAGAGGCTGTTAAATAGAAGACTTTGGCTAGTGTATGCTCTTTAGGCTTCCACAGGAGTTCTTTGCAGACTTCAAGCTTGCATACATTTACAACTCTTTACACCCTCGACAGTGACAAGCAACAATTTTGAACTCTCAGTTGTTTAAAGATGGTACACACTTTGTACACAAAGGTGAAATGTGAGAAAAATGGGGTGTATTCATATTTAAACAATTCATGGTGACTTCATTAGTTGTACTTTTTTAAGTCTCTGACTTTGAAGGGAAAAAAAGAAGGTTAAGCACAAGAATTCATAAAAATCTTTTCCAGTTGGACTTTTCAGTGCATGGATGGAAATTAAACTGCTTTTGTGCTGAAAGGCAAAATAGAGGTGTTGTGGTGATGGAAACAGAAAGAAAACAAAAGGCTGAACAGCCTTAGTAGTAAAACAACTTTTATATATTTCCTAAAAAGAAAATCAAGAATTTCATGGAGGCTGCAAAACACCTTGGACCTTTGGTGTTCATAAAATTACAAATCATTATTTTACCAGACAAAAAATTGGATCAAACCAAGAATTAGAATTGCATGTTTTCAAGAGTTTTTTTCCATATCAAAAATCAGCATTTGCTGGTTTTAAAATGGTTTTTAATCAGTCTGTTGAAGGCAACTCTAATGGGGAAAATGCCCAGCTTTGATAAGAATATTAGAGGATGTACCGAACATACTTATCCTACATATAGAAATCAAATATAGCCTTTCTCAGTGCAGTATAGACTTTAAGAACTGGGATTACTGGTTTACAAGATTTGTTTTTAATAAGAAATATTCGTATTAAAGAAAACAAAATAATATGGTACCAGCAGTAATGGGGAGGTAGCTACTGAAGACTTCACCTAAAGACTCCTGGCAAGATTTTTAGTAGAAGCAGCTACTGAGACAAGCTGTGTGGAAAAGTTATTTCACAGTAATTCCAGAGGTGTGAGTTTAGATTATGCTGAAGACAATCTTCCAGCTAGGTAAGCCAAGTAGGTACTTTCTTAGATAGGCTGAGGAGCCAGATCTTACCAACAGTTTTAGTCTATTGTTCATTATTGACTATACAGCTCGAAGCCTGTCTTAGTTCAAAAAGTGTTTGGACAACACTCTCAGGCACATGGTGTGACCCTTGGGGTGTCCTGTGCAGGGCCAGGAGTAGGACTCAAAGATCCTGATGGGTCCCTTTGAATTCAGTGCATTCTATGTTTCTATGACTCTAGGACACAAGCTGACTTGACCATTCGAGCTTCTTGGGCAAGTTGGTAGTGCTCTGAAAACTAGCAAACATACAAACCCTAGTCATAAATGAACCCAGGGCAGAATTTTTTTATTCCCACTATTTTCTTCAATCCTCTATCCTCATTCTGCCACCATTCAAAGAGAAATGCAAGATGAATGGAGACAAGTACCCTAAGTTTTAAGATGTTTTATGAGCTTTTATCCAGTTCTTAATCTCTTAGATTCTTATAGGTTCTTATTTTATGAGTTGTGCCATTGGTCTTCACTCTGACTTACAAATGGTAGGTACCTCAAAGGAGGTATGTGAGAAGGACAAGGAAGAGGTCTTTCACAGTTTGTGGTGTTTTCATTTAGTTAAATGCTTTGAGCAGAAATGGAAAGCTATAGTAGGAGCAATTCAACTCTCTGAACACTGAAGTATACTGCAGCATGTGGCTCAAGCCATGTAGTGCTGGCTTGTTCATCTATGTAAATTACTATTTGTTTAGCCTTGTGATTTTTTAAAATCAGTTAACACAAATTTACACGGCTACTTGTAGCAAAAAGGTACATGACTCTGCCTATTCATTTTGCTAACTCACATGATGATAGTTTATTTATTTTAACAGAGCTGCAGTGCTAATATCACAAATAGTCCTTGTTTTCTTCTACACTAAATATAGTCTTGTGCAGACTATGCATGCTAATAGTTAATGGTAATTGTAACAGGAATGAAACCTAGAGGGCCATGACACTTCAATAGGTAATGCAAAACAGAAGATAATTCTACATTTTGGAAGCAGCAGGATACAATTTATCCTGTAACTCTGAAAATCAGAAAAAAAAAAAAAGCCTAATAATTTGAGAATGAAAATTCCTACTTATTATACTTCCTATGTTTAGAATGCATGATACCACAGGGCCAATATGGTTTGACAGGAAGCATGGTTTCTGCTTCATCTAATGGTACTGAGGAATTGTTTCACTTTAATTATTCTATGTTTGTTTTCCTGCACCCTTAAATCTGAAATTCTGCAGGGAGGTTCTTTCATTTTCATTAGATGGTCATTTAACACCCAATATAACAAGAGCCCCATCCTAGAGACCGATACATGTTTTATTTCCCAAAGCATGAATAAATATGGAATTCTCTATTGTTATCCCACAGCAGTATTAATTTCAGTTGTATAAATCTCTGTGGAAATCTTGATACGGAAGCTAGGGACAAACAGCACCCTGTTTAGCATCCCTTTATCTGTCTCTGTAGGATCATCTCATTAACCCTATAGGGGCTTTACTTGCCCACCTTTGATTTTTCTTTCTTTCATTTAAAAGCTATTCCTCAGGACTCATGTAATATATGACATTGTTCTATTTGATGGGGGCTGACAGGGTTCTTTTCAGAGCTCATCAGTGCTTCTTTTCAATTAGCCAGAAAGACCACTGCTGAGTGACAGCAGTATATTCTTCCCACAGGTTTCCCCATCCCAGATACTACAGGGCATATGAGATGGGACCTGAAGGGTAGCAGCCAGTTTCTGGTTTCCAGACTCACACTGTCAGCAGAAAACCTCCCGAGGTCATGAAGCCAGTACTACAGTTGATGGAAGGTTTTTCAAATTAAGACTTCTTAATTTAAGAAATAAGCTGCAAAACTTACCCCCCTCTTTCAGTAATTTTAGTGTAACTATAATAAACATGGAGAATGAAATAGCCACTAAATCTGTTGACAACTGAAAGATTTATTCTTTACATATCCGTGGCTTTCTTTTTTCTCTTTTCTTGACATTTGACATTTTTCTCATACACTTACTATTTACCACTTGCCCAAGAACTAGGGCAATTACTAACTTAGGATTCCCGTGGAGGCGTAAGAAGTCTTGTTGACAGCATTCACCACCTGCCTCTTCTGTAAACAGAGGATTTGTTTACAGCCTTATGACATGCAGTACCTGGGTAACCAAAGCTCTGGACCTCTGCAAGGTCTGCAAACTCAGATTTTGCAGTTTCCTGAAAATAATCATTCTTGCCTTATTTCCTTGTTTTCCATAAAATAATGATAGAAATATTTATGCACATTACAAGGGGTACACTTTACATCACTGATAATTGTCAGGGAAATATCTAAAAAACTGTTAAGTATTCCTTTAATTGAAGGCAGCTTCTACATTCTGATAATACTAATAGAATTACGTTACAATGTGAGTGGAAGATGCCAAAAACTAAAATGAAAAAAAATCAGAAAAAAAAGACAGAAAATTAACTGGCTGTACTCAAGAGATAAATTAGGGCATAAAGAATGGTGTTTTAATCTCAAAGGAAATTCTACTAAATGTAAAGTATTACTAAGATATCTAATAATCTTACTAAGCTGACATAAAGTTCTAATTTAACTGAAATACAAATATAATTTAGATAATTAAATATAATAAGATCTATAAATCTCTCAAGCATTTGTGTACAAACTAAGGTGTGATATTTGCAATACAAACGTGATACATACTGAATCACTTCAAAGAGAAGGCGATTACAAGGGGAATAAGTATGGGCCAACATCAACACCTTGTTATGTCAGCATTATAAATTTCACCAAACTCAGCTGCTACAAGACTGTAATTCCTTCTTCCATGGGCATTTCTTGCAGATAATAATACAGGCTGCAAATACTACAGAACCTCAGCAGAATTCAGAGCAAGAACTTTGTCCCATCAAAGACCTCTTTTAATGTTCTTCTTTAGGCCTATTTCTCCATCATTAAAATCTGCGAGAATGTAAATTGCCAAGTACTTCCCAGAATTAAAATTATGGAGGCCACTTTTTCTTACTCCAATTTTCATCCAAATATTAATGACAGTAGGGGAAAAAGAAAAAGCCCTCACTGTGGGAAATCTAGAAAGTAAAAAGACCCCAGAAGGTAGAGAAAAGCTGGGAATCCAAAACCCCTTCCCTGTCAATTACGAAGCTTCCTAGTTATGGTGGATGTAGTTATATCTGCAACAAGGCCAAAAGAACAATGACTGATTTTATATGGTAAATAAAGTCAGGATGTGAAAAAGTCTAGATGTATGTTTTGCAGAGATAGGAGAAAGTTTTAAGTTTAATAATGGATTATTGTGTATTTTTTCCTAGGGTGTAGAAAAAGCCTTTTGTCAAAAATAAACCCACGTGTGTTCTTCTATGATTTGCTGAAGTAAAATGTCTGTTATGCTTTTGCATTATGCTATTGGCTAAGTAAATTCATTGAAAAGGCTCTGTAACGAGGCTAAACTTGGTTCTGCTAGTGTGCATGGACTTTGTCATCTCCTGTACCTCGGCTTTGGATTGTATGAGACAAAGATGACAGAATAAAAAGTCCTAAATCTGCATTATCTAGCAGTCCCCGCCCCGTTTGCAGACACGGAACAAACTGGCACTTCACCACACTTCTATTTTCTGATGGAGGAAATCTACCCCCTCTAANCTCACCACATTTCTACATACAGGGACTGAGAAAATCCTTTTTTTCTAATGGAGGAAATCTACCCCCTCTAAAGGGAACTAGCAGGTATGTCAGGGCAATATTGCTTTGCTTTTCCATATTGTTCTACTTGAGAATACTTGCTGAAATAAACCTCTTTTTGTTATAAATCCTTCCATTGAGAAAGTATTAATTACTTCAGCAGTACTGCTCACTTTTAGAAATCCGGTTTCCCGCTATGTTTCATTTAGAGCTGTATGCATGATACCAAACAGGACAAGTAAGAAGGGTCCTGCATACCTGAGCAAGCTTACTACCTCACTTGCCCTCTCTTAATCCATTCCTCCTGAACATCTTTCATCACAAGACTTTTTTTAAACTTTCGAACAGGTGAAAGCAAATCTGATACAAAAATGTTCCTGATTTTCTCCTGGCGCTCTGACATAGATGCTGTTACCATTCATCTTTAGAAGTGAAGGTTCCAGGAAGGAATGAGAGAAAACATCTCTGTCCCATCATCTGGAACCAAGTGGATGAAGAAAGGGCTTCCAGCACTGGTTGTCCTCCTTCTTACCAATTCAGTGAAGTCAATTCATGTTTGACTTTGCATAACTAACTGCGTGTTTACACAACTGAAAAAGCATCTTGTCTTGCTGCCAACTATGGTAATGCCATGTCTTAACTCCTACACTCTTAGAGTAAAGCCATGATACCATACATCTGAGTGTCGTAACTGTGGTTTATATTATCTAAGAGATTAAATTATTTATTTATTAATTCAATTCCAGTGCAATTATTTAAAAAGTTGTTGCCTGTTTTCAAAAACAAAACTTAAGGAAAATTGATACATTAGAAAGAAATAATATTACTAGTAGGGTACATGATGAGAAGGACTGCTATAAGGATTTTACTATTTGTCTTCTAAGGTTGAGTAAATTGCTTATAAAATATTCAGTCTTCACAAGCCCTGAGCAGTAAAACTGTTATTACACTTTGTACCTCTAATATCCAATCTGAAGTTAATTTATCAACAACTACTCTTGTGAAAACAATCCATGGAGAAACCTGACTTGTTTTTACTTGTTATTGATGATCTTTCAAAACTCAGAAATTGCCTCCTCTACAACTTCCTACTGAATTCTTAGGTAATCACCTCATCAATAGTTCTCAACAAAAATAATTGTTTCCAGAACAAAACTTTCTCCAGAATTTAGGTCCTTTAAGCTGGTCCCTCTCAGAGCTTCAAAAGTGTGAATAATGAAAATGCATATTTAAAAAAACATCTCAGGATGTGTATATGCTTTTATGAAGTCAGAAGTGGAGAAAAGTTTTCCCAGAACAGGATATGGGGCAGTGAAAATGAAGCACAGGCCTTTTAGGATATGTGTTTCGGGTTTTTTTGTTTTGTTTTTTACCATGAAGTTCAATCTTCAGTCACACTTACACAGGAGTACAGAGCATTCAAATGCTAATAAGGCATTCACATTCACAGTCAGTCCCGAGCTAGTCAGCTAATGGAAAAGGTGAGGAAGAGAACTTTGTATGCCTTTAAATGAAGTGGTGTGCTACAGGGTAAAGAGTGGAGATCTACACTAACTGCTTTGTTCTCAACTGAGGTCCACTTCCCTAGTGTCCATTTCCTCCACTCTCTCTTTTTCACTGCAGTAGTAAAGATGTTCTGAAACCAGGGCTGAAGTAGCCACTTGTAGGTCTCAGAACAACTTAGGAGCTGTGGCAAAACCTACACCATTTGGTTCTAATTGCTTAAAAAAATGCTAAGTATTTGTTACTAGGAAAAGAAGAATATAATGGGAAGGGGGAGGAAGGATAAAGGTTCGAGAGCACATTTACCTCAATGAACCTCTGCCTCCTGTTTTAAACTACTCAGGACTGCTTTAGAGACTTTTGTCAAAAGCATTCTTTTCCCTTCCCAGAACAGCTGTTGCCAAAAAGCAAACTAATGGTGAGAAAGGTGTGCATGTACCATTGCATCAATAGTCAATCACACACAGCCATCTGTCTGACAAGTTCTTCTACCCCAAAAACTGAGAAGGCACATAATCTCTACTTGTCCAGTTTGGGAAAATTGGCAAAGTGCTGCCCAGGTAATTCTCATAGTTCTTGACGTACCAACATAGTTATGTTAGCTGAAACAAAGTTATTATGGCCTTATGTAGTTTCATGTAAGTATCTTCTTGTCTTGCTTATAATTAGGAGCTGGTGGTTTCAGAAAGTACATGGAAAAGTTAGCCACTTCTCTGCTGAAAGACAGTCATCTGTGCAGTCCAGTAGTTACAGTAAAAATGCCCTCACAAAACCTATGGATATATATCAAGGCATGTTCCAGTTAATACTAGAACCGAAGTGCTTCTTTACATCAACTTCTATCAGTGGATTACCATGCCAGAGGAAATTATATTAGTAACTTCTTTTGTGTGGTTTACATGGGGCTAGCTGGTAAGATCCCTGGGGCAGGGACCGTGTCTACCTCTGCATTTACCAAGTGCAGTAAGGACCTCCCAGCAGAATGTATAAATTATGAGTAAATGTTAATAAGTAACCAAATGTAAATATAATAACTATATTAATAACTCCTGACATATTACATAAACAGACTAGACTCATTGGAAGAATGCAGAAACTGTGAACATTATTGATTCATTCAGAGTACACTTATTACTTCACAGCCAGGACAAAACAAACTTTCCTCTTGCTGAGTATCTTAAGATTTCAATGCATAAAGAATGATTTAATAAGAAGTGTAACCTCAGGATTAACTAACAGACATGTACAAAACAGACCTCTACAACTGTTGTTTAAATGCCCTTAAAATAACCACTTTATTTCTAATTTATACCTCTGAGATTCAGGATGAGGTCCTCACAGAAACCAACAGAGAGTCTGGTCAGGAGTATCCCAGTGCAAGACAACATTGCAATACTTGCTATAAAGGAAGGGTAATTGCCCCTAAACGCTATGCCTGGCTTTCTGCCTACTACCATTCTGATAGTGCTGCAAATAAACTAGCAGTTTAAATCCATAAATGCTTATAGATTATACTGGAGCTGTAACTTACACATTCAGAAATGTCTGAAGTCTTTGAACAGAACATTTTAACAGGAGAAAGGAACTTGTACTTTGAAATAAAACAGGTTTTCTGAAAATACTCTTTGACATAATTTTTTTGAATCTCTGCTTTTCATTTTATAGTTTTTCTCTGTTTCCTTTCTCTACTGCACACCACCTGCAAATAAATGAGTGAAATTGCCTGAGCTTCATTTAATCTTATGCTACTAGGAGAATTGAATTAAATCATGCTTCTGAAAGCAACAGTTATTTTTAGTGTAATGGTAATATATAATGTCATTTGTAGCATCATTTGGCAATGACATTTTTACTTCTATAAAACATGTTAAAAAACTTTTGGTGAATCCTTCCTTGCTGACTATATGTTACTATATCATAATTCAACACAGCAACAACAAGATGTTACAGTGGAGTAAAAAGATCTTGGTATGAATCTGTATTTGAGTTTATTGCATAACAAGCTCTATCCTGCTGACAAGGACACTGATGAATGCTTCGCTATTGGTTTCACGGGAAACCTCAACATGCCTGAAACTTGACTAACACACATAAATACTCACTTATCCAGACCATTTCTGATCAATGACAGTAAAATGAAGTCTCTGGTTTATGCTGCCTATATATGTAATCAGGAACCATTTTCAAAATGTTGAGTTTTATGTCTTGCAGATTTTGAAGCTGCTTTAAATAGATTTTTAATAATATTATGGTGGCCTTCTCAGAGTTATTCCATTGAAGAATCTTGTAAATGGATAAAAATAACCAGACAGAAGTTTTAAAAGATGGTGGAAATTCCTAGAAGTAATCAGAAGTGAGGAAAGTACATCTAGCATAAAACTGATTAAAAAAGCAAATTCAAGGGAATTACACTAAGCAGCAGCACAAAATTTTAATGGTACAGATTAAAATGTTCACATTTTTATAAATCATCCAAGGATTGCTCTTTATTTTATTTGTAATGAAATGAAATCTGAAACAAGTTTCTACAGCCAGAATAAACACGGATGGATGTGGGGCACACCCTCAGTCCTCCCCCAGTGCCAGAGGCTCTAGAGGTGAGGTAATGCCAGCCTTGAAATTTCTCCTGCCTCCCCAACAACCTGACCCAATGTTGTCTCTGGAACACGTCTGAAAGTGACTTTCAGGCTACATCTGCACAAGGAAATTTTCTGAAGATTGCTCTTCTGACCTAAGGCCATCTGTCAGAGTAGTGTTTCTGTAAGGCCAAAATTCTCATTATCAGCTCTCTCAATCTCAAGCATAGGATGGATGCCTGGACCAGACAAAGAACCAGGAATGGTCCTTGACCCATACCACAATCTGAACTGCACCAGGACATTTTTTAGGGGAATGCTAACTGGTGAGAACAATACTATGACAAGAAGTAAGCTAACAGATCTGTGTGCTAGCCTTGATCAGTGCAAACATAGGTTTTGTATCCCACAATGATCAGGGAACACATGGATCATCAACAAAAACATATGGCCCAACATTTTCCCTGAGTCAGCTCCGTAGATTACTTACATGAGACTTCATGAAACCTCCATGAAACATGATGGAAAGGTATATTGCAGGAAGCAGAGTAGGTCTCTCCCAGGAAAGTAAAAAAGATCCTGGTGAAATGGCAGGATACAAATTAGGATTATCAAGCACACCTCATTCCGCCTGCACAGGCAGCTGAAACAATGCAGATTTTCCTTTGCACTTAGCCAGCTATGTTTGAAGCAAGCTTTAGAGACAAAACTTGCACTAATTTCAGTGGGACCTTTTTCTGTGTACGGTATGCAGAACAGAGCCCTCTCCTGGTACGCACTGAAGATAATTGAGGACATCCCTGGCACCGTATTTGGCACTGTCTGCAGCACATATCTCTGTGATGAAGTATTGAACGTAGGCACTCAAAATAAAATATTAGAAAAGCTCAGCTATTTGGAGACATGGAACCTTATGATTGAGGTCAGATTTGTTTGGATTAAAAAATATATGGAAATCTAAGTAACACTGAAAGGATGGTATACTTGAAAACCGAAACCAAAAAATAGGTTATATAACATACTTAAAGGCACAGTTGGCATTTCAAGATCACAATGACTAGCCAGTTGTAACCTGTTTTTGAACCCACAGCTGAACCCTGCATGTTGAATTACTGAAAAGGGTGGGTCACCTTCTTTTTAAACCTGAAATCTGATAACCAGGTCAAAAGAACCCCCCATTCATTCTTTCTTTTTATGACTATAAAGCCATGAAGCACCAATAATAACCTTAAGTATATAGATCAACACTCTTCGCCTAATTAACATGCTTTTAGATTTCATACTCGAACCTGAAAATAAGAAACCATATTTCAAAGCCTTGCTTTTGCAAAACAAAATTTGCAACAGGTACCTAATGCGGATGCAGGACATGGTAGGCACTTCAATATATCATAATAATGATCCATTGCCAAAATAGTGGCTCTCTGTCATTAGCTTTTCTCAGAATAAGTTCACCTTTGCTTAAACAGCAACACAACCTTGTTGTCACTGAGATGCAATGCAAAAGAATACTGGTTTAATTTTAAAATTATTTATTAATGTTCCAAACCCCATATTGTTTTTAGCAACATATGCAAACACGATTCTCCGGAGTCACACTACTTATAGCTGTAATCTCACTAGATTTCACAAGGTAAGTAGGGTTGGGTCTCTAGTATTTGCATGGAAGACTTCCAAGGAAATTCCAGGTTACTCTATGAAATGGTATTTGTGCAGGGTGGCATTCTTCTGCTGGTGCAGTATTGAACCAGCAGAAAGAGTATGGTCACAAGTGCTGTCTTTAATTAAGAGGTAAAACCAAGGATACTGAGCACTTGTGGGCATTAAACACCCTATGGCAGTTTTTGCCAGTGTAGGAGTACCCGGCCAAATACCAGTCTAGATAATTACATCCTGCCTACTTACATTCCCATGTTGCTTTAAATGGATAAGGCATTATTTTTCTATTCTGGTGTAAAAGTGGATCCTGCAGCCCTTCCTTGGGCTCTGCTAGGACTATTTCTAGCATGACCTTCTCCATGGTCACACAGAGTCATTTATGTGAACCAATGCATTGTACTACATTTTGGATTTGCCGCCTTTTGAAATCAGTTCCACTGAGCTCATGGGAATTTACTTCAGCTTAGAGTAATTGATTTAACCAAAATCACCATTTAATTACTGCCTGTGAGTCATACTTACAATAAATCTCTGCAAAAAATTGTCTGATTATCAGATCAGTTTCTGTAGGACTCCCTTCAGGACATGCAATGCTCAGTTTCGGCATGACCCTGCCCACCCTCACCAAAATCAACAGCAAAACAGCAGCATGGTTCAATGGCATCAAGACCAGGCTCCTTACTGGGCGATTTGCCTTGGGATGGTACCATGTACCAGCAGTGCAGGCCTCCCACACCTCCTCAATTTGAAACAAGTTACACTGAACAAAGATATAGATAATCTTTTCAAGTCAGCTGTACATTTTAAGAGAGAGCACAACAAATGGTTAAAAGCTTGCTTTAAAGTAATATGTCTGTTAAAACAACCAGTGTTACTACAGGGCTGTTCCCCACAACAGGAATTTGCTTCATTGAAGTGGAAGGAAACCAGACTTCACAAAACCTTCATTACCATGTTCGAGTACCTCACACTAGACCACCGTGCTGCCGCTCACCAAAGTCCCCTCAAAAGGAAGGAGTTGTTAGCATGTTTCCCCGCAGAAGGAGCCTGTTAGCAAGATGGGTGCTGGCATTAGTCACAACTTACTCTGTGGCAGGGTTGTCAATCCTGATTATTCCTACAAATCTGAGTTTTCTCCCCTTCCAATTACTCTCTAAACTCTCATTTTCAAAATTAATTTCCTATTTCTGGCTCGTCCTACACTATGTCAATTTGAAGGCTGGCTTTTGGGCGCTTTTTTAGTTAAAAAGTTTTTCTAGCTGTATTTGTGTAGGTCAAAAGAGTTTTCCAAGTCTGTTCTCTTTCTGAGTGGCGAGTCTCCCAAGACAGCAAATACAGGGTTTTTATAGACTTGTTTTCATGAAGATTCAGTCATCTGAAATCTGAAATTACTTAGGAGAAAGATGACCATGTTAGTATAATTCATTGAATGCAAATTATGAAATTCAAATGCTTGAGTAAAGTTAAACAGCTTTAAATAGTATCACCAAATGTAAAGCAAGAAAAAAAGAAGGCAGGTAGGAAAGAATTTTCACAAATCCATACTTTTTTCCCCCTCATTTCATGTGACTTGTTGACCTTAAAAACTTCTAACGTTCATGACTTCTGAAGCCCAAGACTTTTCTCTCACATCTCTCTCCAAATACAGGGCCTAACTTTTGCCTCCTCTTTTAAATCTTTTACTTAGACCCTTTGGAGAGTGAAGTTAACTTGACAGAAAGAGGGTGATGCAGCTGGTTGAACAAGAGCCACTCAATTCACTTAGTGAAAACTACAGTCAGAAGATAATACAAGGTGAAGGGTAAGAGTATGAAATGTGACTAAGCAATTAGGGATTTTCTTCCACTTCCCTACACAAAGGAGCAAAGAGGACCAAATGCAGCTGCTGAATTTCTTGCAGAAAGTGTTCAGTTTCAGAGCAGGAAAGGACTTTGCCTTCATCCAAAGGGACCAGCTTGAGAGAAAGGAGACAAATGTATCTTTTAAAAGGGTACACCAACCAGTCCTGTTGTGTAGCACTTGATCATACTTGGTCATTCAAACTCAGGACTACTTTATTGTGTTTGCTTCTTCTAGAAAAAACAAAGGGATAAAGTGAAGTGCGGACTTCACTGCCTGTACTCCAGCAGATTGGCATTAATCAATCCCTACCCTTCAGGGCCCGCTCCTTTGCTCCCATCACTACTAACTGCAGATGTCAGGGAGTAGCAAAGGCAAAAGGTCCAGGCCTCAGGCAGCGAGGCCGAGGACGGCGGGAGGGACACTTTGGAATTCTCTGGTGGCCGGGTCAACCGCCGGTCCGGGCCCGCCGCGGGGTTCCGAGCCCGGGGCAGGGCAGCGCTGGCGAGCTGAGCGGGGCTGAGCGAGGCAGCGGCGAGTGGGCAGCGGGGCTGCCGAGCCGAGAGGGGCCGGCACGGGGAGCAGCCCCTGCGGCAGCTCCCGGCACAAGTGCGGAGCGGCGCCCCGGGGCTGTGCTGGCTCCTGGCTCCTCGCCCCTTACCTCCGCGCTCCCGGGCCGGCCTTTTGGGGCGGGAGGGCGGGAGGGGGTTACCTTTTCTTAGGGAAGTCCCGTCCCTTGCCAGGGAAACTTTTTACGTTCCTGTGCGTGATAGGCGACTAGTTGCACTCCCTGAAGTGCGAGGAGTGTTTGGCTTCTCCCGTACCAGCCTCCTCCTCCATCTATCCCCCCCGGCCCGAATCTCCCCTCCCGTTTTGCTCCGAGTTGTGCTTTATTTGTGTGTGGAGAAAGGGTTGGGGGGGACAACTTGTAGGGGGGATGTTCTGTTTTTGCCAGAGGAACAGTGCAAAAGGGGAGCCTCGGCTCGGAGAAGGTACGAGAATAAATAAATAAGGAGCGGCCCTAAAATAAAGGTAGCGGCATATCCCGGCGGCGAGAAGGTGAGTGTCTCTGGCTTCCCTGTCCCCGCATCTCCCTCCCACCCCTTCTGCTCGGAGGTGGAGGAAACGGGTTCTCTGTCGCATGTGCATGTGTCCGTGGAGGGAGCGTCTGCTTGTATTTAGCGTTTATTTAGCACTGTTTTCGTGTCGGTTCGATGACAGCAACAACAACAACAAGAATAACAACAACAGAGTTGCTGTAAAACAAATGTGATGGGAGGGAGCAGCGGAGCCGTCCATCGCGGGGCAGAGACGAGCTTTTACCCCGGCCCCACTCGAGTTTAACTGCAAAAAACCGAACTGGTTTTCCGTGCGGACGGGGTGACTTTTTCCACGCCCAGCCGGACTTTCTGCCTCTGTCCAGGTGATATTCCCTGCCGTTTTGCCCTCACTGCTCTTAGGCTGTGTGTTACCGGGTTTGCTGGGGGGTAAGCCCCAAGACAGGAGCAAGCCGCGACGGCCGACGTCGCATTGTTCCCCGCTTGCGCCTCCGGCCCACTCCCGGTGCGACGGAAACGGGGGGCCCGGGCTGCGCCCCTCGAGCAGCCGGGGGCTGCCGGCCCGCCTGGGGTGGGCGACAGGGCTCCGCCGGCCGCCAGGTCGCTCTGCCGACCGCCTACCCTGGCGAGGGCCGGCGGCAGGGCCAGCGGCGGCTTGACCGGAGGCTGTGAGGAAACAACGTTTCTGGTGGCGGGGTTCCCTCCGGACAGAGAGGCATGAAAACACG
>VZSE01013746.1:240439-354990 GCA_013398275.1 Promerops cafer
CCGGGGTGCCGGCGGACGGGGCAGCCTGCCTCCCGCTGCCTCCTGGCCGGCAGCCGCCGCGGGGGCTCCGGCGGCCACTTTTACCAGTGTCCGAAGGGAGCGGGGACAGAGCTGCCCGTTGTTTTTGTTCCTCTCCGTTTCCTCTCCCTGAGGGATGTCTCTTGCCCTTCCCCTCCCCCGCCCCGGCTTGTTTTTCTTGTGGTTTAAAGACAAAACGTTGCGTTTTCGGGTCGTCCCACCGCGCCCCCGCCCCCGCCGCGGTCCCCGCTGCGCCGGCGGACGGGGCACGGGGAAGCCCCGGAGCGGGGGTCCCAGCGCCTTTTCCACCGGCGATGCGGGGACTTGTGTTTTGGTTAGAAAGCGTTTCCACGTGGGTAAGCCTTGTGTGTGTATGTGCGTGTGTGCGGGTGTGTGCGCGTACTTGATCCTCGAGGAGGTAACAGGATTCTCCGTGTTCAAAACCATTGGGCTCTTAGCCATTAATCTCCTTCTCCTGCTGTCATTACAGACACTTCCAAAGTCAGATACCCGCGGAGAACCGCCAGCTGCGTTTCACACGGCGGTTCTCCCCGAGCCGCGCGGGCTCCGCGCCCTGCCCGGCCGGAGACGGGGCTGCCCGGGGAGCAGCCCCGCGGCGCCTTCCGCCGGGAAAGGAGAGCGGGATCCCACGGCATCGCCGCTGCCAATCGGTAGTTGGCATCTAAAGTTTCATTTACGTTTATGAAACTGCCGCTCCGAGCCAAGCAGGCGCGGTGCTGCCGGCTCCGTACCCGCGGGCAGGGCTTGCAGCCGAGCACACGGAGGGACGCGCTCGGGTCGCGCGTGGCGGTGTGACATAGCTGGTATTGACAAAAATCCTGGGACGCACGCTGTACCAGACAAGGGAGCGACTTGGCCGGTTCCAGTTTAAGTATGAAGTCATGCTAGAACAGTAAGGAACCAGTATTTACAGTTTTCTGAGTTTTGTTTTACATGTTTCTTTTTCGGAGACTAGTAAGCGTATCTAAGATAAACTAAATAGCAGTTTAGATTTAGAGGGAGTTATACAAAGAAGGCATCTTTTCTGTTTGGCAAATAGATTTTCTGGTCTGACCTCGGAGTTTGATGTTAGAAGCATGTACTTCGCAATAAAGCTCAGGCCGTATCTTTGTTTCATTTCCTTAACACTCAAAAGAAGAGTTTTGCAAAATTGCTGTGGGTTTGACTCTTCCCCTAGTATTTCAGAAAATGCTGCCGAATAACAAATGCCTGCATACTTGTGATATATATCATACTGTGAGTGAAGTGGAAATACAGACTGACATTTCTCTCTCTTCCCAGTGATTTTTTCTCTGTTTGACATCTAACATTAGCTGGGCTATGTCTGAAACAGCTCTTTTTGCATTTTTTTTTTTTTTCAATTGTGGTATTTATGTTACCAAATGTTCTTCAATCAAATTTAATAGAAATGAAAGTGGAGTATGTTGATGAATCTTTTATGTATCTTCGTTCAGATAATTTGTATGCCGTTATTAATTGTTACATGTATATGGTGGTACTGATAATAAATTTAGTTGAAGGTTACTCTTGCTGGATTTGTATTTATTGATGGTCTCACAACACTTTGCAGTATAAATCTATTCTGTATGGATAATGTCAATGGAATAAATAAATCCTAAACAAATCATGTATTGAGTAGGGCACTTGTGGGTTCTCAGTTAATTGCAGTTCCCAGTTAAAATATTTCAAACAAGGCAACTGTAGAAATACAGCTATAGATAGTATCATGTGGCATATTTTTAGCATCTGATGCAAGTGTTAAAGTTTAACTCTTTAAACTTTATGCAGCTCTTTAAACTTTATGCAAGTCCTAGAATTAATGTTAAACATTGGCATTTGGTGAGGGAAAGGTACCTGTCTGTTTCCTTGATGAACTGGTGGTATTGGATGATGTTGTGTGCAATCCTCCAGTGTTAAAATTTAAACAGCATTTTACTCTCTTAAATATGAAAGTTACCACAGAAAGAAAAAAGAAATTCCTGGAATTTCTGTTAAATGCTCTAGGACACAGCTATTCATTTTTTTCTGTGTTATCTTTTTCCTTCTTGAAAGTAGGGATTTTATGAACTCAGGGTAAAGCAGGTCTCCCGTTTTATAAGGAGCGTTTATTCAGCATACTTCTATATTGCAGCTGCTGATCATATTTCATAGAGCTGTTAAAGCACTTAAAACCTAAAATTAGGTACTGTCTGGTAGTAAATATTTCAAATCACTCCTTGAAGAAACGGGCTTAAAAAAGAGACATTTTGAAATATATCATTGAGGAAAGGTAATCTTGCATTGCTTTTACTCAGTGCAATACCAAGCTAAATCACTGATTTCAACACAGTGTACTTTTTCGTTAGGTTTTCTTAATCTCCTGGATTTTTATTGTGATTTTATACTGGCTTTATTTGATATCATAACCAGCTACTTTGTTCAAGCTATGTTTACGATGGCAACGCTTGAATTAACAGGTGTCGAATTAACTTCTAACATACCTGTACTTCCAGTGAGTATTCTTGTGACACAAAGAACTGAAATGTAAGTTTCCTCGCTTCCTGGTGTGCATGTTTCCATCTGTTAGTTGCAGAAGGTGTACACTTGCTTTTTTCCAGATTTTGGATGAGTTAATTTACAGATTAGTATTTTCAGATTGAGGGGTGAGGTTAGGTTTGTTTTTTAATTGAGCATAGGAATAGGTTTATTTGCTCACAGGCTTTCGTTTTTGGTACTGTCAGGGTTTGCAGGAAAAAACGTAAACACAGGGACATCAGACTGACAGACATATGTCAAGTTGGTCGAGTCTTTTTAAAGCTTTTTGAAAGTTCACCACTAAACCAAGTCTGGTAGCAGCAACACTCAGATGTCTTTGCTTTTTTCTTGTACCTGAGAATCCAGTTGTATTTCTGCTATTTAATATATCTGTAATCTTCTTGGCATTTTGTGTTAAAAAATCCCAGCATTTATGGTATGCAACTGGAAGAAGAGCATTGATAGTCAGTCATTGATCGAGAGGTTTATAAGTGTGCCTAATAAGCACTATTTTTCTTTTTTGAATTTAAATATTGTGTAAATGTGTGTCCAACTTAACCTTTTTCTGTCATTGAAAAGCGCTAATTGATCTTGCTGACCCTGACATAATAGTATAGTTTGATATTCGAAACCTTTCAGCTTTGGCATGGCCTTTTTGTCACCCCTGAGATTTCAGGGCATGGTTCTACTGAAGGCATAAACTGCTACTCTTTGAAAAGTTAAATAAAAATGGTTATTAAAAATAAATTATGGTCTATTAAAGTCAGTAGATGATTTACCTATCAAAGCCTCAGGCTTTACAATATACATTAAAAACTTTCTGATTTGCTTGTATGTATTAGCTGACATTTTAGATGTTGCTGTACAGAAATCAGATTTTTATGAAATAATTTTTGGACAATTCCACACTTCTGTGTTGCAGTCTTATTAAATCTGTCATTAAATCAGAAGTGGTTAAAGGAACTTGAAAGTACTTTGTGGTGCAAAAGCTCAGATAAGAAGAGTGCTTATATGTCAAATAAATAATAAAATCTATTTGAAAAGGCAGTAAAACTCACATTTTTAGTCTACATTGTAGTTTGCAATGCTGCCAGCAGGATTGCTTTTGGGATGCCTGTAATATAGGACCTTAAAGGCAAAAGCTATTTTAAAGCATTTTCTTCTTTTTATCTCTAAGCCTGAGAAATGTGTCGATTAGGTGGCTGCCTTTTTGCTTTAACGTTAAACAGTGGAAATTACTTTGGTGATTGATTATCCTATATTGAGATGTATCACTAGGCAGTCCCAGTCACAGGATTGTATAGGTTAGTTATTAGGCTTTTGAGCAAAATGTCAAATGCTAATGACTGTCTGAGGAATACTAAAGTTTAAGTATTTTATTTTAAATTTGCTAAAAATTTCCTTATTTCTCCAAGGGAAAATTATAGTGACTAGTGATTATCTTCAGAGCTTCTCACTCCATAAGCCAGTGAGACTTTTTTGGTTTTAGGATGTTAGGCTTGGGTAGTAGACACTAAAGTTTGAGTTAGGCTGCAATTACCATGGATTTGCAAAGAAGAAGTTTGGAGGATTTCTTTGCAAAAATAAATTTGGAGATCTATGTCTTTTTCCTTGAACTAACTAACTAAATGAGTGACTTTTCATTGAGCAGCTCCATGTAGAACTACAGTGGAGGGCAGTTCCATTGGATGTAATTTAAATGCTGTCTCTGAAGAACTCAGTCTGCCTGGGCTGACTGAATACTCTCTTTGCACTAGGGTTGTGAAAGGTTATACAATTTGACTAATTTGGAGCAGAAAATTACAAAAAAGACCTCCCAAGGCAACCTGAAAAATATTCACACAAAGACTGATTTTTGCATAGGTGTTAACTTATTACTTATGTGATTAAGTTAGTATGCACTAGATTTTTTGGCAGCATTAAAATTAAATGCTATTGTGATGTGACCCAGTATAAGCTCACATTCTCAGCAGTGTAAAAAATTACTGCTGCCTTTCTTTTTTAATTGGGTAGATCAGCGAGTAGCTAGTCTGCTCTTGACATATATATAATTAAACCACAAAAACCTACATTAAAATACCATGAAGGGTCTGATTTAGACCATAAAAGTAAAAGAAACACAGAGCTGAGTTTGCAATTTTTCAAATAATTCTCCTCTATGACTATGTGTATATAACTATTGAAATCAATGCTGGTGCATGAGGTAATTGGAAACTTAACTTGATGTTTTGTGCCAGATCCTTAGCTGTTGCAAATTGGAGTAGGAATGCTGAAATTACTGGAGTGGTCTCACATTATGCCAGATGAGTATCTAGTCCTCTATTCTTAGTTCAGTCTGCTTTTTTGGTGGGGTATTGCAATATACATTATATGTGTGAGATCACATGCACAGAGAAGTGATCTTAGGAAAAAAAAAGTTGAATATAAATGTCCAAATTATATATTTTTTTCTTCCATTTCAAGGCATTTTCATACTCCTATGTTCAAAATTTTTTTTTGGTAGCATTTTATGAATGACCACAGAAATGCCTTTTATAGTAACTGTACTTTTGAAAATTATGCAGTTAGAAATATTGCTAATTGTCTGTATTCTTTTAATTCTGTTAAGGCAACTTCATTGCTCAAAGAAATGAGTAATTAGGCTGTGCTTGTTCAGGGACATTTCATGAATGCCAAACCTATTCAATGAACGGCGTGAAGTCCATATGAAATCCCACCTGGATTTTCCTTTTTATTCACTGGAGTATATTCCCAGAACATCACAAAAAATGAAGTTTACCTTACTCCCAAGAGAGAACAGCTAAACCAGCCTCTGTACACTTCAGTTTATGCATCCTAACATCATGCTGTATGTGAGGTCTTTCTTCCAGCTCTCCCGAGTGTTCCAGCATAGACATGGTCTCACAAAACCAGGCACAGCGCAGGGAGATTCTGCACATTTCCTCTGCCAAGTTCTAGCAGTGCAACTCAGACTCAACCTAGCATTTCTGTTCTGGTCTTCTTAGCACAGAGAACTGAGAAGTTGGGAACTAACAGGGCTGAATGATACAGAGTTTTTTACAGATGCAGTGATTATATTCTGGGAAAGGGTCTTGAAAATAACATTTCTTGTTACCCCAGTGCTAGATTTAGACTGTAGTAGGTTTTCCAAATGGGAAGATGAAAGTACTTTTCCACTCAGCCACCTATTTTTTTTTGTTTATTCTAATCTGGCGTGGTAGAAGGATCTAGGAGAATGTTCAAATTAATTTTTTTCAGTAAATTGCACCTTCAGAGAAGGAATTTCTGTGTTCAAAATACCATCTGCATCCTGTGCTCACTGTGCAGCAGTATGTCTGGGAGTTACCTGCAACATGAGGTCTTTCAGCTGAAATGTCTAGATGATGTGTTTCCTAGTAATTTCTGGTATCTTGTTAGCTATGATTCAGCTTGTTTTCCAATTGTCTGACTAACTGATAGTCTGGTTTCTCCAAGGGCTAGATGAGCAGTCAAATTTTTGGCATAAAACAAATGAAATAGAAGAGTTTGCTCCCTGATAGTTGTGAAACTGCCGAGCTTTTTGAAGGAAGTCCAGGACTGGAACAGCAGGTTACGAGATGCTGTCAAATCAGGACTAAGTCTGAAACAGTTTGATTGTAAGGTCTGTAGGAAGAGATCCAGCATTTTGCTCTGTTTTTACATCATTATCTAGGGGTATTGGTTCATATAAGCATCAATAGCAGTAACCTCATGTGTGGCTAACCCTATCTTAAGTCCTGCTTCCGTCTGTTTCCTGCGGTGGAGGACAGAAAAGCGTGAAGCCATGGTTTCACATTTGGTGGCAGCGCTTCTAAAGCGGCCCCTTAACCCGCCTCTGCCGGCCACTCGTTTAAGTTGGATCCGTTCTTGCTGTGGTTCACAAACAGCTGTGCTGGCAGCGATGCAAAGGTCGGAATGAGTGGCAGCACCCGAGCTGCTGAGCCTGGCAGCGGTGCTGCAGAAATAGCTGCAGAACCACAGTCTCCGTTACCTAATCTGCCACCTCTATTAACTGAAGTGCAGGGTCAAGTCTGCGGGATCGGTGGAATTTTTCAGAATGAAAACATTGTCTACAAAAATGATCCCTTGATCTTTAATCAAAAGGTTGTGTTGATGCAGGGGTTTTTGACTAAAATCGAAGTAGATACAAATAATTGGCAGATACATGTGCAAGTTAAAACAATAGGGAAAGTACTGGGGCCTTTGGAGGGGACAACTATGATTTTCTTGAAGGAAGGCAGGAGTTCAGACGTGATACCAGATGACAGAACTTTTCCAGATCTTTGCACTGCTGTCCAAAAGCTGGGCTTGCAGGGAACAGGCAGAGCATAACTCCACTAGAAGTAGGACGTCACTGCCAAGGGCTGCAGTGCTCGTGACAGGCTGCATTCTTTTATCACTATTCCCGGGGAAAGAAGCGCAATAATTTCTCAGAAGTAGCCATTACATAGCTGTCACTGTAGACAAGTGCTTAATTTATGGCAACTATTTTTTATTAGTCTCCACTGTCACAAAGTATTAAGTTACAGGCTATCACGTTCCAAATGCCTTTTTTTATGTTGTTCCCATATAACACTGAAATATGCATATTATACCACATCACGGGTTTATGAACACTCAAGCAAGCCAAACCAGCAATATTATTTTTGATGTGAGTACAAGTTTGATTTCCAAAGATAAGTGTAGTGATGTAATAAGGTTCTGTAAGTTTGTCTTGAGTTGACATGACTTTCTGATTAATAAAGTTGAAGGATACAAAATCAACTTGGCACAAATGAAATGGATTAAACAGCAAACTAAAGCATAGATTTCACAAATAGTTACTTGTTAACTTGTCTTTTAAAAGCATGCTATTACAAAGGGTTTTTCAAGGGCCAATCATCAAATCAAAACCTATTTATTATTTTACCAGTGACACCAAGATTAGTAAGTTCTACAAGAAGTAATACTGTTGATTAGAACAACCACTGACATAATAAAAGATATTTTTCTTCTTACAAACTTCCTTATACTTCTGTTGTTAGACTGTAATGCCTAAAGTACTGCTACTACAAAGACCGAGGGATGAGTAAATAATGAGGAGGGCAGATTGATGAGAGTAGTCTGGCTCATTGAGCAAACTGAGAGCAAGCAAACAGTATGTACTTCACTACAAGCCAGCAGTTTATGGAAAAAAAACCCAAACAAATGGAGACCATAGCAAATGATAATGATGGTATTGTAAGCAAAAATAGGAGTAGTAACTTAAACTATGTACTCAGCAGAGTAAGAGGGGTTACATTAGCTGTGTAGGTAGTATAGGTGCAGCTACTACTGCGAAGCTGTACCCTTTCTTGGCTTTACAAAGGAAGCTTTAAAGGATTGGAGGTTTCAGATTTAAACCAGAGGAGTAATTAAACTTTAGAAAATGTTTCTTCCAGAGGATTAACAGATTTTAGTTGACCAAAGGAGACTGTAACATAGTTTGATCACAGCTGATAAATATCTAAATGAGGAAAAGGAAATGTGGTAAAGGATGCATTGTCAAAGCAGTTGTCTTAGTTAAAATCTGAGAATACCTGTTTTTTACAATTACTTTGTGTGGCACACTTACTGCTGGGTCATAGTAAAAGAGGTTTACCTGTAGGATTTCAAGCTCTTCCACGGATGTCAGAACATTTCAGTTGCCTATGGGGACTGCTGATGGGCCAGGAGCCGAAATGAGTGCAGACAAGCTCAGCAGCATAAAAACAGATTACACAGGACATCTGGTATGGGGTTTTGCATTTTCTTTGTGCTGGACAAAGGTGGTACATAGAAAATTGTCTACTTTTAGTCATTGTGTTCTGATGGATTCAGTCTGACTTGATGGCTGGGGTGCAGCAGTGTTAGTTTTTGTGAGTAATAATTGTCATTCTGTTCTGCCAGAAAGCACCCGAGCTGCATGCTGGCACCAGAAGGCGTTTCATATTCTGGGACAGTTCTGCATTCACACTTTTTGTTTCCCATTGTTCATGGAATGAAAAAAAAAAACAACAGTTTCTCAAATGCAATATTTAGGAGTTACTGTCAACTTTAGTTAAGAAAAACATTTCATTTCTTTTACCAAACCGGAACCAAAGTACCCAGGTTTCTTTTTGGTGAGTTTACTTTGTATTTCTTTCTGACATTTCAAAATGTTCCGTTCAAGAATTTCATGTGAGACACTTGGCAGTAACAGGAATAGCAGCTGCTGGGCAATGATTCTCACACACCTAAAAAGGATGGGCATGCTGCAAACTTCCTCCTTCACCAGGATGTTTCTAATAACATAACAAGTATTTGAACTTCTACAGTAACTCTCATTGCATCCTCATACTGCTGAATACACTCTTCAAACTGTGGCATGATTTTTAAAGCAGGTAGGATGAATAGGCACTATGCTGTCATGATTCTATGATTTCATGATTTCATGATTCTGTGTGGTTGGATTCTTTGCATTAAGTTTGTCAGCCTTGTAAAACTGCTGTTTGCTTTTGTCTTGTGGATATACTCATTTTTAGGTTCTCCTAAATGCTAAAATGTTTCCGTTTTAGAAATAAAACAATGGTTTCAATGTTATTTTATGCTTATTTTCTGTCACAAGGTTTTTGAGGTTTTTTTTATGTGTAAAAGGTAAATTAGACATGTTTTTAGGGAGAGGGAATAAGAATATTTTCAAGTTGACAATATGTCTTTAAATATTCTGGCTAACCAAGTATAGCCTTTTTCTTTCTGTTTTCAATGGCTTGATTATAAATAATTGAAATGTTTTCTTTGGTTTGTTCACAGCTATTTTCTACAAAAAAGAGAAGAAAACTATCTCAGAAATTAATCAAAATACACTGTGTAGTAAAAACCAAAATCCTTCTCCCTAAAAAAATCCAGTTGTTTAAAACATTGAAATGGCTAGCTAGTAGGAAAATAAAACAAAAATGTTAATTAAAAAATTTAAAATAGTATGCTTCTGTCTGTAGCATCCCTGTGTTACTTGTTTGGATTTTATTTCTTTTCCCTGGGAACCACCTTTCTTTTCTCTTTATATTTAGGGGAACATAGTGGGATTCTAGATTAGATTTGTTTATAAATTGAGGCCAGAAACAGTATCAGCATTTGTTTTATTCATTTCTATCTGGAAAATTCTGTAATTGATTAATTTGGAATGAGATAGATTAAGTCTGTGTAGCTGCATGCCTTATCTAAGCATGAGTGAAGAGGTCTCTCACAGCTGGAAAGCCCCCAAACATCAGTGGGTTTGTAGCTCTGGTCTCAATCTTAGCAATTTCACAGTGTTTTGTGCATTGCTAGGATAAGGGAGGTATTGTTGAGTTTAAAATTCTGTATTCTGAAATTCTCAAAGTTAGTCCTTCTTTTGTCACACAGGTGTGGCATGGGAGGGGTGGGAAGAGTAGGGGAATCTGTTTTAGTCATATTTGGGTACCTGTAAAGTTGGTACCTGGAGCTGCATAAGATAAATGCTGCACCAACACGTTCTCTTACAAAACTAAAGTAAATGAGATCCAGTGCTTGCAGTTATTTGCCATTTGCTGTTTGCCAGGAAGTCTTTCTGTTTCCCTNATGGTAGTATCAGCAGGCAGATCTGTCACAGACCCTTTCTGTTTCTGACCTGGTTTACGTACCTAACTGATGCAGGGACATCATGGTCTGTGTTGCTCTGCTTTTTTTGTCTTGGTGCCTGCTTTTGGTACCAAATGGTTTTGTGGTGGTGTGACTTGCTTTTAAGTCGGAAGTACCTGATGCAGAGTGGCAGTACATATTAATTTTTCTTGAATAAAATGTCCACAAATGCTACACAAGCAATGCCACCCTTCAGTAAACTCAGTTCAAGGAAGCAAATTACACTAAACTGACAGTTATACAAATATTCATTGAAGACCATGAGAATTTGCAAGACTGTGTCTAACAAATGCATAGTGACTTGCATGAAAGTCAATAACTTGATTGGAATTTTGAGGAGTTTTCAGTGTATTGCGGTTTGGTGGCATGAATCGTGTCTGTTTTGGTTACTGTATTTAATGTCTGGCATGAATCCACGTGCTCAGAAAGGAAGATGGAAATAAAAAATTATGTCACAGTTACAGATGTATTTCTTTTCAGGAGAGGAAGAAGGTAGAAGGAAACTAGATGAGCTCAGAGCTGTAAATGTGTGGTGGATATTGAAGATCCCATGCCTGTTCTTAACATGCATCCTAACCCAAGATCTGAAAATAAATGTTGCATTAGCAGGAACAAACACTCTTTCCTCTCCAGCAGGGATTGTAGCAAGACTCTAAATCTAGTAATGTCTGACATTGCACCTTGAAGATTATTAATTTCAGAAGCAAAGTTTCTGTGTACATTAGAATATATACCATATACCCAGTTTAGACATATGCATGTTCTTATACACATCCATGCTGGATACGTGCTGGGATGAGGATGGGTCCTAAAGGGTGCACTGTCACCCAAGTATTTACTGTGAAAATGAGGGCTATTTGTAGACAAAGCAGCTGGGTGGGTCCATTTGCTTTTCAGCTCGTCCTGGAAATTCCTCCTGTATTGCTTCCTTATTAGCAACAGTGTATGTGGCTAAAATAGGGTATTAATCTGTGTTAAGTTGCATGAGTTGTTCTGTGAAATCCCAGCATAATTAAGATTATTCAAAATAAGGAGTAATCTATCTTCTCTATTTAAACAATGCATCTGCAAATGCAAACTGATGTAGGCAGGTGCTGAGCAGAACACAAAACCCAGGGAAGACTATTCCATTCCATCAGGGCTTGTTGGAAATGCCTGGAGCTAAAATTGGTGGTACATGGTGTTAGGGCTTGCTGTCCTCTCCACTCCATACCAAGGGCTCTGGGTGAGGAAGGAGCTCAGTTTTTTGGAAGTCACTAATATAGAAGTGGGAACTGGATGTGCTACAAAGGGTTCCAGAGTGCTCTAAAACTTCTCTGAGTTTAAAATTCTCATCCTCAGCAAGCTAAAAGTGGACTGAAATCAAACAGATCAAAAAATTTTTAACCCTCTACAGAGGAAGGGAAAGAAGGAAGGGAAAAAATGTATTAGAAGAAGAGGGAGGGAAAGACTATATTCCCATTAATTCTCTAGTCTGTGGAGCAATATTTGTTACTATAATGAAAATAGGACATTTTCAGGAGGCTCATTTCACTCATATTGATATCAGATAGAAGACAGCAGCTAAAGAAAGGACCTAGCTAAACCTAAATACACATGCAAAATTCCTGAAACATTTCTGCTTTTGTCAAGAATCCTCCTGGAATGAGAGAAGAAAAAATTTGATAATTAAAACAGTTTAGAAATTCTGAATGTATTTCTGTTCACCTGCCAGTTTTCCTCAGGAAAGAGTACATGTCCCTGACAAGGTCATACTGTCAGGATGGCTTTGTTTGGCAGACAAAGTTGAAGTTCTAATAAATCAGCATTTGGTTTCCTTTAATTTAGGTTATATTTTTTCTTTTTCACATGAGACTTTCTGCGATTGACATACAGACAACCAGAAGGATGTTTTCTTAGGTAGGAAATTACTGAATATTAGGCAGTGCCTGTTTGCTACTGCCCATACCCTTTGCCCTGTTTCTTCAAAGAAAGGGGTTTCATGGGAAACAAATAGCACAAAATAATCAAATTTAATGAGATTGCAATGCATATGCACTAGTTTCTTGTATTGATTATTACACAATTTTCTCACTACCTGCCTTGCATAATCTTTCACAGTGCCTTAAATGTGCTTTATTCTACTCAGATGTTCTGTAGGAGTGGTGCAAACCTAAAGTGAGACTTGCCTGAGAGACTGTGAGAGTTTGGGCCCTGGAGCCTGTCCTCACTTACTGGTTCACATCCTGCATTAATTCAGTGGCAGCTATCAGCACTAAGTACTAGTACTATCACAGGTTTCTGAAGTAGAGCACTAGAAAATGAGAAATTGTTCTGTTTGTGACCACTTCTCTCTTAACATTTTGACTCCCGACCTGTGGCTGTGACAGAAATGAGTTCTTCTTTGTGGCTGAATGAATTGTGTATTCACAGCAGCATCCTTCTGCTAGGTGTATTACCAACATGTTTCAAAATGTGTAAAACAATATAGTATATTTGTCTGGGATCATGAAATTTCTGAACTATATTGCCAGAGCATCACATGATACAACCTTGGAAGAGCTAGGGAGCATCACATGACATAATCTCAGTAGAAGTAGGTATTCTTTAGATAAAACAGAATAAAAAGAATGTGAAAATGTGCCCAAGACGAATATAATGTGAAAAAAAATGTGGTAGAAACTGAGGATAATGCTCCCCCTTCCCCTGAATTTCATTTCAAAAGACCAGTTCCTAGTGGCCAAAGAGAGGACTTTCTTCCCAAGTTTTTGTGTTGAAATGAAATGGGGGAGATTTTTTTATCTGGTGGCCAAACTCCTCTTCCAGATGATGGATTCTTCTTGGAGCTCCATATCCCTGTCTGGCCAACTGGAGGGCCTGAAGCAGCCTCTGAGATACTCTTGGGAAATGTCAAGTGCTTTAAATCTGGTTTTTACCTCTGGGTCCCCAAGCTTCACATTCTGTCTTGAGCTTGTGGAAGTTGCAGCACAGAATCATAGTAGACAACCCATAGAAAATGAAATTGCATTACATTTTCGGTCATTTATAAAGCAGTGTGCAGCAGATCCTCAAGTAGTTTATTTTCTTTAACTTATGTGTGTATCTCTGGAAGGAAACACATGTTTCTCCTCATGGTCAAGTCCTGGAAGTTGCAGTTTAAATTTGATGAAGTGTTTTATTCCCCCAGATAAAAACAAATAAATAAAAAATTAGATTTAAGTGCATTTGTTGATGAGGAAAGTCAGGAATCCTCCTAATTAAGACATTTCTTAGAAAGGTAAAATTTTTATCTGGGAGCATAAAACACTTCATCAGTTTTAAAGCCACATCTGCAAGGAGTGGATAAAGAGGAGAAACAGGCATTTTTCTTCATTCTGGCTTTTCTGTGAGTTTAAGACTTTTAACAACAGTTTTAAAAATATTTAAACCCAGTTAGAAACACTTGCAATATAATAGGGATAAGAGTGCCCTCCCTCCCTCTGTTTTTAATCTGGTTCTCTTGATGGAATAAACTACAAGGTTGAATTGGTAACTGGATTATTGCCTCATAAAACAGCACGAGGTTACTATTATCCTTTAATTTTATATCTTTATTAGGGAGTAATGTTGGTCTTATTTAAATCACTGACTTCTCTAATGGTTTTTCTCCCCTTTTACAAATTTATAAAACTAAACCCTAAAGGATTTGGTCTAAGTGCAATTGGCATAACTGCCATTATAAAAATCTTTGTGTTAGCAGTTGGTTATAATCAGCCACTTTAACTGGGCTCAGAATGCAGCAGGATTTAGCTGTTGATAGGTAGAATAATACTGATAAAATATTATTTCTGAATTTTATTTTAAAAAGCTCCATTTCCAGTAAGAAATTTGGAATTTTGAGTCAGTGTGAAGATGAACAGCAGTGCCCTGGAAACTTATAATTTAGCATATTTGTGCAAACAATGTATTTAACATATTGTGTATTTCTGCAAAGAATTAGAAAATCTTGTATTTGTCTTGCAATTCAGTAAAGTAACTTTGAAAATTCATGAAAGTTCGTCTTTTTTAGAAGGTGACTAATACAAGTGGCATATTTAATGATGTATTCCAGTGAATCCACCCACCTGAATTTTGGGACACAACACATACTGTGGGTGAATCATTGGCAGTTCTTAGTAGTAAAACTCCTATTTGATTTGTGTCATCAGGATGTATTTAAAGTTTTGATACACTGTTTTTTTTTGGAAAAATGTGACATCCATCTGTTGATGTCAGTGTGCTTTGATTAAGCATCCACCAATAGGGAAAGAAACATGGGTCTGTCTGTTCTGGTATAGCTCTGTATTTGAGTTATAGTTGAGTTTTGTACAGAAAATGAAGTATCTGCCACCTTCAGTGACCGACTGACAGAATTGGAGCATTTACTGTTTGAATTCAAGCCAAGTACTGACTTTCCAGTCAGTATACTTAGAAACTAGTCAAATAATTTGTTACAAATTTTGTATTTTGACCATTTTTTTCTGCAGGCAATCTTACCAGTGCAACAACATGAACACACTATAAACTTTCAATCAAAGCAAATTTTAAGTTATTAATGGAATATTTTAGTATCAGTCATAAAAATTCATCTCTGTGTTTGTGGTTGCCTCCTTTGATTGGGACTGCTGTAGGCAATGCCATGTAGAGCTGCTTTCTCTTAAAATATCCATTATTCATGGCAAGCTCCTTTCTGAAATTTTCCTATAGTGGGTGTTTTAAAGAAGCCCTTCAATTCCCCTTTTAGTTTCATTGAACAAATACTGGAGAAGATATTTACAAATACAGGAGTGTGGGCTCCACACTGATAAAAAAAATCATGGGAAGTGATTACAGTTTTGGTGAAGGCATTGTCGGGGACACAGTGATGTCTTGGATCGATCTGAAATTGAGAGGAGATTAAAACCATTTTGAAAAGCAGGAATTATTTTCAGCTGTATGATATGGTAAAATACATGCAACATGATTTTCTGGAAATTTGTCTTTTCCTTAGGTAACATCATGGCAAAAATTTATGACATATGAATGAAAATAATTTTGAAATTTAGGCAAGAGGGAAGAAAGACAAGAGGGTGTCATTTGGTGGCAGGAAAAATCCAAGTGAAACTTGGAAGCAAAGTAGACTGAGGCTGTGCATTTGTGTGTGTTCTAGAAAATACATAAGGCAAAACAAAATGAATTTTTGGGAGTTATGTTTTGGGGAGTAAGTGGAAGTATGGAAATGAGTGGCACTCGAGATTAAGAGAGGAGGTATTCACAGGGCAGTGCCGGGCAGTGGGTGAGAATATGTGGGTGCCATGGCTTATTCCACATAGGTTCCATGGCTCTGGTTCCTTTCAAATATTCTGCAAGTGCCAATACAGTTGTACATGTTTTACCCTTGGTCGTGTTTATTAGTGCTTGCTGGTCAGAATTTAAAACAGAGATCTATAACATGTTTATGTTATTGAGCACAGTCCCAGGTATTCCTTGTGGTGCCTTCTTGATAAACAAATCTAGGTAATATTGGTAAGCAAATCCAGGATGTTTGGGTTCCATAACATATGTGCTTACATATTGATTTTTTTTAATGTAACATGAGCTCTGATTAATAATATGATTATTCATATATGAAATATCCCGGTCACTTTTTTTTTTGTTCTAAATTATGCAAATTTGCATAACTCCAAAATGGACATTTTCTGAGAATGGAGATTGTAATATAATGGTGTGGCTTTATACCTAGGGTTACCATGATCATTCATGGGCAGAACTCCTGGAAAATAGAATTTTCCTGTTGAAGATCTCCATATTTGATGGGAATGATTCACTCTATCAGAGAAGGCATAGACAGAGCAGATCATTAGGATAATGTCTGTCATTCAGCACTTTGTAGGGAGCTGCTTGTTATAAACCACTTTGTGTAATTAATTTAATCCTAAAGGAATTTAATGAACCTTAGAGAGGGGACTTCATGCTGATAATTGCATGATAATAACCTATTTTTCTGCCAGACACTTAATGGCTGAGGTTATCATTAAATGCGTATTAAACAGTTCTGTTCTATAACTGTTTTTCTAAGATGTTCTCACAAGGGTTATCATTTGTTGACTACTTAAACAGCTGCCTCTATTCAACATTTTAGCTTCTTTATTGGTTTGTTTTCAGAGCTATTTTTTCTCTTGAAGGAGTCAAAGAAAAATTCCTGTTTATGTTCATGTATTTTAGATAGTTCCCAAAATAATACTGAAGGTGTTGAAACACTTTACATGAAATTAGTCTTCATATGGGAACTTTGCTTCAGGTTTAGTGAAATCACAGCCTCAATTAGGGTGTTTGTTTATTGCAGATTTGCCTTAGAAGTAAGGACCATAGACTAACATGTCATTTTTTAATCTTGTCTTTTAATTCAGACTACTGAGCTGCAAATTGAAAGGAAGATAATTTCTGCTTGTGGAGGAAAAGAAACGTGAATAACCTCAATGGAAGACTCTCAGGATCTAAGTGAACAGTCAGTAAGTACACATGTTGCTAAATTGAATGGAATAAACTGAAGTCTATTCAACCAAGTTGTGTAAAAGGATTTTACTTTGGATTTGAAAATGATAGTAAGATCTGGAGAAATCTTCTGAGCTCCTAGTTTTAAACCTTTTATTTTGTACGTTAAATGACTGATTTTAATCTTTTTTCCTTGTTGAAAAGAGCAAGATCTTTGTTGTATAAGATTTTGTGGAACTACAGTAGTTGGAGGGATATAATTAAGCTACATTGGAAGAATAAAATGTTAGAAACGTGCACAGTGCTATGCCTTGTTCAAATAATTGCATTAAAATATATATCCATAGTGGTCTGTCAGTTTTTCCAAATCAAGGGTTACCAAAAACAGACACAAAATATTTCAAATGGTCAGACTGTGGCAGATGACATACACAAATTTTTTCAGGATTCTCTTGGATTTCAAGGGGATTGTGAGAAATGGTAGTCTATCCCCCTGTCCCATGTCAGAGGGAGATTCTTCTTGTCACTGATGACATTTCTGGGAAAAACGGGGTGGACATTTCTTCTCCTTTTTCCTTTCTTATTTTTCCTTGCCTTTAAGGATATTTTCTCCAGACCTCCTCACCACCAGACTGCAGTTCTGAGGAGACAGCAGGCTCAGCAAATTCAAACCTATCTGGCCATCCAATGTATTGGGCCTTTTCGCATCTTAATTTTCTGCTGTTTCTTACTGGTCACAATAAGGACACATTTTGCCAGTACCATGACCCCTACGATTCTCAGCTTGGACTTAGTGTACTAAAGATGAACAAAGGGATTTAGTATTTCTATTTCTGACATGCTGAAGGTTATCCCTGCAATAAACTAGTTTGAAAATATATATATATATATTTACTTTTAGAGACTTTTATGGGTAACACAAGTGCAAGGAAGTGGGAAGAGTTGCACGTATTTCTAAAATGTCAGTAATTTTCTTTAATAAGGAGTACTTCGCTCCTGGCTGGTTAGCTCCTATCTGAGACTTTATCTTGGACTAGAGTTTTATTACCAATTTTAAATGGTACAGGACTGGAAAGTCTTAACAGTGCCTTAAGTCCCCATGGTGGCACTACTTGGGACAGCTGCACATATTTATGTATTTAAAGTGTTACCAAGCAAAACTTTAGAGCCTGTAAAAGCTACATGGCTTCATAATTTAATAAAGTTTTATAAAGGTCATAAAAGATTAGGCAGAAGTTCATCTCTTGCAGTCTGTGAAACAATTTTTCTGTGGCGTATTCATGGTGTGGTTATTAATAGGAAGTAGATGAGCCAGTTTAGCTTACTGCAAAAACATCTTTCCATGGTAGTGAAAATGTTTTTGCAACACCGGATGCCTGATAAATGCATATTTTAGAAGGAATTTTACTACCTCATCATAGTATAATCTCTGTAGTATTTCTCATAATTTCTACATAGCTTTATGCTACATGTGAAAATGGTCTGCAGAATGCAAATTGAGGTGAAATCTGTGCATATGAAGGTAGGATTTACTGTCTTTATGCTAGTGGCACAGAAAGTCATGATTCAAGACAAGTTTATTCTTCTTACTCTTCACTAACAGTGTCAGAACTTGAAGGTAATGAGTGGGAGAGCCATTTCATCGCTCCCTTTATCCAGGTGGGCACTGAGACTAAAATCTCACCAAGAGCTTGGGCACTGTCCTGGGAAAAGGAATTTTGTGAGGCCTGTCTTCCTAGAGCAGGCACTAAGCCTTCGTTTCCCAACTTCAAAAGCCATTTCACTGCTACGTCATGGTTAAACTCCTCTCTCAGTCTATTTTCAAAAGAGAAAATAGCATCTCTGTCTTAGTTCCTTAAAAGCCACAGGGCATCTGTGGGCTAGAGATCCCAGGAAGCAGGAGGCTTTGGTGGTTTAAACTCTAAGAAGGTGTCAGATGTATCTGCTTGAAGTGTAGCTGTGCTGTTTCGTACTGGTTAATGCATTTTATACTGGTTAGCTCTGAGCAGTTTCTGCCCATCAGGCAGGATTTATAATTCTTGATGTGTTCAGGGAGCATAAGTACTTCATTCCAGCCTCAAAATTTCTTTTGGGAGCTAAATGCATAACATTTAGATAGTGAAAATTCATGGAGCATGAGGATCTAGCCTCTGTTGCATGTGTATTAGGTTGTGTGAATAAGCATGAGTGCAAGGACTGTGCTCAAACTTGTGCTGGTACCTTGGCTTCGAATAGTCTAGTCCTTGGTTACTTTAAAGTCTGCCTTTCTCTGCAGCTGAAAGGGGTTAGAAGGTGTTTGCTTTTGCATGGTGTGTTTGATGGACAGTTGAGTTTTCTGAAGAGAAAGATTCCTTTATTGGATTAATTTCCCTGGGCATTCTGTTAAAGAATCTTTCGTCCTTGGGAAAAGAAGCCCGGCACAGTTCCTCGGTACAGTGAACAAGAATAATTTTCAAGTTTTTATTTAAAGAAAGGAAATGATCCTACCTTTTGAGAGTAGATCATCCTCCTGAAGCATGATATACTGTAGTGTAGCTTTTATTCTGACAGTCTTCTCCGTAAGTTTGAGATCACTATTATTATTTTAACTCAAAAAAATACACCAATAAGAAATGATTGGTTCTGTGATTCCTATGCTGAAAGTATATAATTTAGATGAAACTTATATGATTATACCTATGAGCAATTCCACAGCATCTCTGTTGCCAGATGAGAAATAAATTCTTCCCCTTTTGTCTCAGAGCAATGACAGCATGATCACACACTGCTTCAGCACACTGTGCTGCCCTGTTCTCAGAGCCTCTGAAGAGTTGTGTTTGGCTGAAATGAGCAGCTGCTGTTTTCTGAGATGCCAGCTTGAGTACATGTAATATATATATACACACACATACCATTTATTATATTATGTCAGTAATTTATTTGTTTTCTCCTATTTTTGACTAGAAGTCAGTCTACTTGCCTAACTGTTGTGCTGTAGATCCTCTGAATTGGGAAACCTCTTGTGCCCCCTTTCCTTTGCCTTCTCCTGGGTGGCAGAGGTGGGCGAATCAAGTCTTAATCAAGATCGTTCAGCAAGAAAAAGAATCAGACTCAGAATAGAGTTTATTATACTTTGGCTTTCCTGTCTTTACTCACAACTGAATAGGTGAATGGCTCTATTTTGAAGACCAGCAGGAAAATGATGCAATTTACTAGCTGATGCAGAGGTGAGCTGGGATCCATCAGGTGCAGCTGAGATCCAGTGGATCCCTGCAGCTGGCGTGGAGCAGTCTGGGATGAGGCCTATCATGCTACACTACTTTCTAGGGTGGGTGTGTGTTCAAAAAAGCTCACAACTCTTTTTCTTTCCAATTCAGATACAGAATATATTTGTACATCCCTGCATGGGATTTTCTTTTAATTTATGGGAAAGCTCAGTTAATAGTATTCTGAGTGAAAAAGAGGAATATAGTAAGACATGTATTGCACAGATAGAAGAAAATAACCAAATGGTCCTTTTCATGTTCTGGTGTGAGGTCTGTCACCAGGTGCAGGCTAGTACTTACCAAGTGAGAGAATACATAGAACTTATAACACAGCTTCACCTGTCCATGTAAGACCAATTTGTGTGGTTTTAAGTATTTGTTTTGAAATGGAAGAGAAGGAAATTTTACAGATCTTGTATTTATGAAGAGTCTAGCAAGAGGAAAACAAAAGTTTTTCAAGACTGGTATTGGAGATGATAAATGAAACTATAATTTATTAGCACCTAAAGAGTCCTCTGCTGTGCTTCGGTATAGCAGACACACTTAGGATTTTGAGAACTACAGGTTTGCACTCCTTATTTTGTCTCTTTTAGTCATCACTTTCTGTTCAGTCTGTATTAGTAGAAGAACAATTTGGCTGCTAACTTGCTAGTTTAGGGTTTCAAAGGGCCTTATTAGAAACTGGTGTAATTTCATCCCCTGGCCCTTTTATATAACAGCCTGCATATTTAGATTACTTCATTTTAACCTAGAATTAAACAATAGATTACAGTGCTGTAGGACAGGACACTAGCAGATGTGAAGCTAAACCTGAATGAACAGGTTTTTATTTTTGTGACATTTGGACAATCATCCCCCTTGTGCCCTGGGTAAGTTATTTGTTTTTTACCACATTGTACAGACTGTTTTATCTGTTACTTGCATTTATGGTTCACTTGCAGATGGACGATCCTTGGCAACCTTTTTTGGGCAGCATTGTTTCCCTGTTTTTGTTTTGTTTTAATGTGTGAAGCTGTCAGATGTGATCCCTTTGCAGATCAGTTTTCAGCTGCAGCTAGTTCTCTGTAGCACGAGCCCTGTACCTGCAGCATTTAATCTTCCTCACCTCTGGGGTGGGCAGCCTGCTAGCACTTTGGCTAGAGCTCATTGCAAAGAAATGAAAATTAGTTTAAACTCTTAATGTGAATTTTAAAATGCTTTGCTTCACTGTTCTGCATTGCAGCATAGCATGTTGTGGCTCTTATCTCTGTTATATCAGTATTTGTGGGACTTGGAATATTATGGGCAATTCATCTTCTCAGGTTAGTGATGTTGCTTAAAAGGTATCTCAAAGTTATCTGGTCTAGCTTCTGGTCATGAAATGCTGGCAGTATGCACAAATATTTCAATTATGAAAGCAAAGAACATTTAAGATAGGTAAGTGAAGAAATTATGGATGTAGTAAGAAAAAAAATAGTTTCCTTAATGGGTGATTATTTGCTTTTAATTAAAATCAGTCATTGAAGAAAAATGCCATCACTTCAAGCCAGCTGTAATAGAAAGTAATAGAAAACCAGCCTGTCTTTTTGAAGGTTTATTTCAAAAAGTATTTTTGAGAATTGCTTATGTATTTTACTACCTTCTTTCTACAGACACAGTAACTGGCACAGAGGTGGCACATAGAGGATCCAAAGTTTTCACTCATTTTGAATTACAGTAGATCAAGAATAAAGTGTAATATCATAATTCCTTGTGTTTCATCTAATAGGAATTTGAGGTAGAAACATCAATGTTGTTCTCTCTCAGCTCCAAGACCTTTACATGACATAACAACTTCTATGAGCATACACTTTTTCTGCTCTTTCCTTTGTCCTCTATCACTTCAGCATTGTGTCATTTCTATACAATAATCCACCACTGTTAGATTTGAAGGCACTTTTTTCAAACTACATTAGTAGTTTTATATATGTTTTATTTCTGTCATTTACCAAATGGGACAGATCAAATGAGACAGCACTCAGAAGCAATTTATGCATTTTGACGTGCAGAAATTCATTAGTTGACTTCTGTGTTGTATGAATTGCATATCATTGGAGAAATAGTTTGGCATGAAAGAAAAATGTTCACTGTTGACATACGTGTAATAGAAATGTGCATTTTTCTGAGTTGATTAAAATTCTAATTTGAAAGCACATTTCTTTAAAAGCTAAGTAGGCAATCTCTTAAAAATGTATCCAAGAGAATTCTACAGAATAATATCTATGGCTTGTAAACTTGCAAGACGGGATGAGAAGAGGGGTTGGCAAACAAACAGAAATGCTCCTGTCATTGTCACAGTCATGCTTCCCCTGGCTCAGCTCTCTGCCTGTCTCCTGGAAGATGTTACCATGTCAGTATCAGAGGTTTAAATGGAAAGGCACTGTATGGGGTTTATTTAATACCAAGGAAAACCAATAAAAGAAAATGTTCTGCTGTCACATACTGTCCTTGGACTGCTGACAAGGACTGACACATAGCTACTATATAGTTTGTTATGGCTGGTATTTCTGGCTCCAGAGAGGCCCCAGACTAGAATTCTAGGGATAGAACTACTTGGGAAAATTGCCACTGCCATAAGCTACATGAACTTTCCTCAAGGTAGATATTGTCTTCTGCACAGGGGGCTCCAGGGTTCCTGGAGCGTGTAATTCTCTATTACTAGTGATGTTACAGCTCTGATGTTGGATGGATATCAGAGGCGACTTCTATTGTATTGTAACAGATAACACCACTAGAAAAAATAATGGCATAAATTTGCAGGTCTTTAAGGTCTTAAATTGTCTTTAAGGCCTGAAAACGGGGCCAGCTTAGACCTCTTTGAATCCTCCACAAGGACTTGTTCACCTAAGAATAGGTTTGTATCTATGCATGCACACATAAGATTTGGAACATATGAGTCAGTCTAATAAAAGTATTATCTCTCTCTATAAATGGTGCTTTTTTAGAATAAATCAGAATCTGACAGACACAGTCCAAGTTCTGCAGATGAATTTTGCTTGTATGATATGATACTTGTTCAAGCATTTAAAATGCCAAATTTATAAATGCTGTCCTTCTAATTGATTTTAATATTGAATTTTAACTTAGAATTACTCACAAAATTTCCAAAAGTGTCCACGTCTGTCCTATTTGTGAATGCAAAATGAAAATACAAGTTTCCTTAGCACAGGGATTGTACATCAGCTTAGGCTTCTGATTTTGACAGTGTCCAGGTGAAGTTAATGTGTTCAGAAATACCTTCTTCTTCAGTAAAAAGGGGTCAGGGTTTTGTAATTCAACAACATGACAGTAAATCAATCTTCTCTAGCTTTTTCATTTTGCAAGGCTAAATGCCCAGTGCCTTCATGCCTACTAAATAACTAAGTCTACATTTTCACATGAAAAGCATGGTTTACACTGAACATACGTTTGGTTTCTACTCATTTGATTATTGTAAAAAGCCCAGATGCAGCAGTGTGCTGAAGAATGTGTGGGACTTAGGGGATGTGATTAAGCCCACTTAAATCAATGTGATTTTTCATGTGCTTTAAGTTAGGCATGTGCTTAAATACTTTTCTGGAAAAGACTTGGAAATACAGTACAAAATAAAGACAATAATTTCAGAAATTTTTTACTAGCAAATACATCTGAATGATTTGTGACTGTGGCTAGTATTTATTCTGCATCTTGTAACAGTCATGGTTTCTTTCTTCTCCTTATAGTAGCTTTTATCTGAGCTCTACCTTCATATCCAATTGGTTGACTTGCAAGTCAACTTGTATTAAAAAAGAGAAGAATGACAGGGAGAAATATTAAAAAGTTTTTAAATAATAAAATTACACTAGGCAAAGAATCTAATTTCCTATTTTATAAAGTATGTCTTAAACACATGGGGCACACGCAGACCCATTAAACCACACTCACATCCCTGTCCTCTTTTATATTTTGTTGAATCTTTAGCAATGTGAAGAAGATGTTAAAAGCATTGAAATGTTTTTGCTACAGTGAATGGAAATAGTTTTGCTATAATATAACTTAAGGCAGATTTTGTCCCAGAGGATTCCATTGGAATAGCAATGTGAAATTAATGTTGTTTATTTATTTATTTATTTATTCATTAATTAAATAATTCATTTTAAGATTTGTTCATGCTCCTTCATGCTCTTGAAAGCAACATCTGATGCTCTATGAGAATATTGTCATGGTAGCATCCTTTGCCTTGTGTCAGCACTTGGACTTCAGCAGTGATTTTGCTTTAGTCAAAGAGGTCACAAACCCGAATATGAAGCAGCTTGCATCTGAGAGAGCCAGAGATTTGTGTTGGAGTGTTACTCTTATAAAGGCAAGCTCTAGCTGAGAAACTAAGAACTAGGTGTGTTTCAGCAAAGACTGAACAAACCTCTTCTTAAATGTGGCAGCAAATCTAGTTTATTATATCTCTCCCTTTCTTTTTTTGTTTATGATAACAGCAGAGGAATGAATGTTAGGTGACCATGATTTTTTGATTCAATTTTTTGTTTTGGTTTGGTTTTGGTACTGGAAGCAGTGACTAATGGGATTTCTGTCATGAAAAAGAGCATCTTTTATAGTCAGGTCTTTAGTTGTTCATGTTTTTGTGAAACCTTACTTGGCTTTAAATTTTTACTCTTTGGTCTTGGGCCACATGAAATTTTTCTTTATGTGATTCAGTCAAAGTATACAAGAGAAGGAGCTAAAGCAAACATCACTTTTTTCTGAAATGAAAAGTAATGTTTTTCTTATTTCAGTTAGCAATGCTGTTAAAAAATTATATAGGTTTTCAAGTTTCAGTTTGTCATGCAGTCACCTTCCCTGTGGGACTACTCATGGCTTGCAGTGAAATGTGTTGGGCATTTTGGGGATTTACATAGTAACGGGCCCACAGCCTGGGAGCCTTGTGTTGCTGGACATGGCAGTGTAGATACTAACTTCCATCCAATAAAAGTCAGACTATGCTTGTAGTTCAAAATCCAGTAATCTGTGCTTTAACGGTGTTTCAGGGATCCTTTTTACTGACTGTGCAAATAGGATTTGTGCATTTACCTGCCCAGATAGCATCAAGTGTGGGAAAGAACTTGCTCACTAAATGGTGATCCTCACAGTGGCTCTCGAGCAGTTAGGAAAACCTCTTCTTGCTCTTTTTTCCATTAATTCAAAGATTCTTACTCTGTTAAAATTCTTCCAGCAGCCTGTGCCTTGAATGCAGCACATTGCTTTCCCAGCAGTTCAGGCCTTTGCTTGAGTGGAATAGGCTGTCATTCCCTCTCGTCCTTTTTAGTTTGTTTTCTGTCAGTTGTGAAATAAACTTGATAGTATGACAGTTTTTGAAACAGTGAAATTAAAATAATTCTGTAATGAAACGTGTGGAGTATTTCTATCATTCAGTGGGTTTTACCATCAGAGGGAGCAATGTGGTCTGTAGTTAATGGTTAGTTATATTAGTATCCTCTGTTTCACTTCAACCACTATTAACTGCGTTTATGTGAACAGCCTGGCCCTGACAGGCCCTGATGCATTAGGGGCATCTGAGCTTCACTTGCTTTCTCTTGCTCACCCCGGTTGCCATGGACCATTCCAGGATGCTTTTAATTTCATGAACCAGATTCACTCAGCCTTCACTTCCCTGGACACAGGAGCCTCTGTTCTCGGGGGAGTCCAGCACACAGGAAGAGTGAATGCTGTGCACAGTCAGTCGGATGCTGTCTACAGGGGTACAAGTGTTCAGCAGCTTGAATCCAACTACAGTTTCCCCTCACATACATTTAATCAGTTTCTAATACACACACTGAGCTACTGGTTTTCAGCTTCTGTTATCTATTATCTACTTTTCAAGAGATTAGTTACTCAGGCTAAGCTCAAGTCATTAGCACATTCACGAGTTTAGCTTATGCTGAATAATCTTAAGAGCTATATTTGTTTGTGTCTTTCTGTATGTACTTTTTCTTCCATGTAGTAATAGTGGTTGTGGTGGTACTGGATCTTGGGTGAGCTATGGACATGCAGATATCCTGGTGTTTATCCTGTGATCTGACTGCTTGTCTGCCATGTTCTCAAATTCTTTGCCCAGGTTAAACAGCTTTGATAATGAGTTTTCATGTGTTTTTACCGCATCAGTGTAAAACTAATGATTAACCTGTGGCCTCTGTAGTGTGGCACCTGCATCTAGAAGTTTCATAAAAATGAAATTAATTTTATCCCCTCATCCCACAGCTTTGAAGGTGCAAGAGTGAGTTTGTAATTTCAAATGGAATGCTTATTAATAATTGTAGTAAATTATAATTTAAACCATATTCCTTGCGGCATCACAAATGAAAATCATACACTTTCAAGAAGCATTTTACATTTCATGCATAACTTGCTTTTTAAGTCAAGGAATCCAGAGTTTAATTAATTGAAGGAAAATTATACTTTTCTTTGCAAGATAATAGATTTAATCTGAAGATTACTGCAAATTGAAAGTAGAAGTAGAGGAAATAGTCCTTGTAGGATGAGGGGCAGTTACATGATGCACCATAGGCTGATTGTTCGTAAACTCTTCAGTTCTTTCTTCTTAGTACCAGGGTTCAACAGTACTCAATTTTGATAAAAGCAAACACATGAAGACCTAACATTGACCTGAACTTCCCACGTTGAAATAATACCTAATTGTAGATTAAACAGGGTAGAATTAGCTAGTGTTTTGAGAACTTTATACTGAACTATTTACTGAAAATCTCTCAGTTCATGTAGTTAAATTATTTTAAAACATATCTATGGAAGCAGATGTATTGCAATGATGATACACTTCATCTACTTTTCTGATTCTGCTGGGTATCTTCTGTTTTGGACATTAACCATATTAAGAGTTCTGTTGAAAGTCCTTGTATTGAGCTATGATAAATAAGGCTGAATAATTGCATAACAAGACATCCTACCAAATAAAATAGATTGGAAGAAGTGACTTGTTTCCAGATCTACAGATCTGCTTTATATTTTTATCTAAATACCTGCATATTGGTGAAAGAAGACTTAGAATTGCTCAGAATATAGGCATTTGGAAATTTTTGTGGCAATGCAGCTGTAGTTAACCAATTACATCTACAAAAATGGAATGCAAATCTCAAGCCTGATTCCAACATAGTTATGCAGCTGTAAAATTCACCTATTGTTGAAAGCCCATCAGTAGGATATCAAGCAGAGCTGCTGTCCAAAAAGTTTATGTCAACAATTAAAAAGAGTAGGAGAAAAAAAAAAGAAGAATGTTTAGATTGTGCTAATCACTACTTTCATGTTCTGTGGTGTATGGGAAATTGTGTATTTTTTCAGACAAGGAAATCTTGATGTGGTCAACATGCTAAAATATATAATGATAAAAAGCAGACTGTAATGGTCAGGAAGCTTGTACTACATGCTCCTTAATGGTTGAATGAATTTCTCATGCCTACTGTGCAGGTCAAAAAGACCTCTGTAAAATTTTATGTCTACATTTAGTTCCATTTGTAACTGATCTTGGAATAATATTCAGTCAGTACTGAAGATATGACCTGACTGTGGATCTGCAAATCATGCTGCAAAATTCAGCAAGCCTACCTGTAAGACTATGGAGCTGAGAAATAAATGTAATTATCCCAGGGGCTGTGCTATATGCCTTGCTGTCTGGTTTCACCTAACGTGATGTGCACTGAAGAGGAAGGATGCCAGATGGTTGTGAAAGGGCTGCAGCCCAGCTTCTTTAAAATCACCAGTTACAGAAATCCATCTGGCATATGCCAAGAGCAGGAGCTGACCAACTAGCTGTCCTGTGATTTCCAGCAGTCTCAAGAGACATTCTTGAGGCCTTGAGTGAATATGCCTAACCAGGAACACTGTAGCATTTCAAAACATCTGAAATTTTCAGCTGAGTGCTTCACAGTCCTCAGAAATTATACTTGCTGATAGAATGGTTTCAGAAAAAGATAAGAAAAAGTATCAACATCTGTAATATTTACCTCGGTTCTTTTAGAAAATTTACATTTTCACAGAGGAAATCATCAAGGGAGAGTATACATGGGAATGCATGGGTTATGGGTGATTTTCCTGCAAATTTTCAGGAAAATTTTCAAAATTTGCTGAAAGAAAGCAGAAGATGGAAAATAGCATCCATGGGGAAAAAGTAACCGTGTAAGTGATGGATACTTTGACCAAGTATGTACAGTATTGTAGAAAGGTGAAATCCAGCCATGCTGCCTGCTGGGGTGAATAATACAGACAAGGCTCCTTGGCTGTTGGTGTCACTAAGCCACTCTGTTTACTTTTCATTTTTTATACTTTCCAGTTCTTCTGCTGTAGCAAAAAAAGTGCCATGACTGAGTAGAACTTGAAAAATGAAATGTATGTCATCTAGGGGAGGCCACTGGAACATTGTCTGATGTTTGGAGCTAACCTTTTCTGTTCCTAGTATCACTTATCCTTTACTACTAGTTGCTGGGAGAGAATGGGAGATTCAGTCCCTGTATTCTGCTGCTGCTCAGTGGTAGCTTTTGAGCTTAATCTTAACAAAAAATGTATCTCAGACAATCAGACCATTATAAAAGTCTTGAAGCTCATTAGAGGCACAGATGTGTTAGTATATGCAGAGAAAATCTCCAGCTGCTTGATCTTTATTTTAGGTTGGGTTTTTTTTTCATATCTTTCCTTGTGTTTCTCTCAGGGGAACATAAACAATTACCCTTGAAATTTGGGGTCAGAAAATGGTCTTCAACAGATGCCACAGTGCAAAGCAGGCAGTGAAGGTTTGTGTGTAAATTTGTGTAAAGAAGAGTGTTTTATGATGGTGATAAAGACACCTGCAGTAGTCTTTTCTCTGTTACAAATGCTGCTACAGAGATGAGGCCTTTGTATTTGGCTACATAGAGAGGTTACTGTCATGTGAAGACCAAAAAAGTTCCTGCTATTGTCTTCCACTTCTTGGTCTACAGTAAGCTTTGTCCAGCTGGGGGAAAAAACTACACTGTCTTTTCATCTATAAATGTTAGTAATGTCACCTGGTAAGTTTGCCTGTATGATTTTTTCTGCTTTTCCAGAAGAAAATGTCTCCATTCCAATTAGAGAAGCCCAATGAGTGATTTACCCAATTCCAGACTAAGGTATGCTTGTGAGTTTGAATACATGAACTCCACTGGAACTTGGCTTTATTCCCAGGGCTTCCCATTTAACATCATCTGGTACATACTGTGAAGGCATAATGCCCTGTAAGTCAGAGACTTAATGATGTCAGATTAAAGGGGAAAAGGGAGAAAAGATCCATCTTAGAAATTAAGAGAAGATGTCCTTCCACATGGAAAGCAAATGATGGAATAAATCATTCTTGCATCCCTGGAACAGAGGGGACTATTCTGCAATAATAAAAAGTGAATACAAAAAGTGCAGTAATGGTATTGTGCAGTGTGTAGTATTTGGCACCGTTTTCCACCAAAAGGATACATAACTGGGTAGATGTCATGTGGGCTTGCAAGCATCCTTCAACCTTTTTCTGTCTTTTGTACTTCTCTTAGCTGCCTGAAGAAAGCTACTAATACACACTATTCTAATGAAAGTATTTACTAGAACAGAGGAGATTACCACTGTGCTTTTTCTGCTCAGTACCCACACAAGGGATGTGTAGCAAAGAAGACGTGCCTTTTTGGTGCAGAGAAGCAGAAATCATTGTGGCACAATTAGCATTAAAGGGTTCTGGTTTAGGTAGTATAATAAGAAAGCATTGAAAAAATGTGTCCAACCATCTTTCTATCCCTATCTACCTCTGTACCATATAAAGAAACACACTTTTCACACTTGCTGTCAGTGTAAATATTTTAATGTATATTATTTAGTGGAAATGGTTTGAAAATAGTTTTTTTATGAATTGGTTTTAACATGTTACATCTCCAACAAAAAAAGAGTCACTGTTTAAATACTGAAGTATGTTAATATTTTAAATATTGAATTTTGATAAGCCAGTAAACATCTGCTAATTCAGTAGAAAAGTCTTGACTATCAAAATAACAGTAAACGAAGAAGCAAAATACATGGTAACCAAAGCAAACCCTACAGATCCTTCACTGTATTATGCAGTGAAATTAACAATTATGTGCACTTATGTGCCAGTGATTTGTAGTTCATACTGGAAATACTTGTCATTTGAGTAAATTCTACATAAGGATGAGAGAAAATCTGGCAAATTTTTTGAAATGGAACCAAGTATTTTTGCACTGCAATAGCATGTATCTGTAAATTCTTGCTGTGGCTGTATTTGTAAGTAAGAGAAATTGGTGCAAAGAATGAGTTGAAGACAATCATGAGGAAAAACGAAAATCCAGCCCAGAGTATTTGTAATTAGTATGGCTGTAGGATGTGATGGGCTTTGAGGACCGCAGAAGGAAACAGCCTCAAACAGAGAGGCTGTTAGACTGTGGTCTTCACAGTCAGAGAAGAGGAACTTCTGCATCCTTATTTGCCATACTAAAAGCACACAGAAGAGAAACTGCTGCATGATTACATGGGTTTGTGGCTTGATACGTGATCCTTTAGAGATCCTTCAGCGATTGTCGCATGATGATAAGGAAAGCCTTCGGAAACTCTAAGTCACACTAGGGTAGCAATGCATTAATTGGTACACAGAATTTGCAGCCCTCTGCTGGTTCTGTCCTACCTACTTGTCATGTTGCTGTGACTTGAAAAGAACCTTGCTTCTCTCTGTGAAGTACATCTGCAGCCCTGGTATTCTGCTCAGGTTATACATACCTTTTCATTGCATACGGTTGGGTTGGCCATCAGGATCTCAGTTCATGCAGGCTGTCCATTCAAAAAGTGTTTTGTTGGTGTAGTTGCATGATGTTACGATTTGGTAAGTGTACCTAAAAAATAATATCTCATTACCATGGCTTTCAATCTTTCAAGACTGATTTGAATAAGTATGCTTAATAACACTGCAGTTGAATTGTGCAAAACCCTCTGCATTTTAATAGATGGATTGATTGCAAAAATATGTTAGTAATGTTGTGAGAGTTTGTGTGGCTTCTGGTTTGTGAAATACAAAGTTTAGAGTATCCAGTACTTAATAAATATCTGCTGTTCTTCGGTGTTAATAAAAATTCCCAGGGAATGAAACTGCAGCATATATTAAAATTATATTTCTCTTGCATTGAAGGAGATTCCAAATCTAGCCTTTATCTCTTTAATGAAAGCTCTTGTGGGCAGCAGCATATTTTTAAGCTTTGTGGTTCTCAGTGTACAGTTTTGAATGGTTCTGCTGTTACATACTTTTATTCAGCTTAAAATTATTTTTTAGTGATAGAAAGTCAGTGTGAACTAGGTGAAAAAGGTATCCCTTTTTAGCAAATCAGTCATTTGAAACTAAATGAGGGGTCTGGTATTCCCATACATAGGCATAATTACCATTCTAAGACTTGGGTTTCCCCAGTGCAGACCGCAGGGTTTTCCTGCTGGTTTATAATCACATGCAGATATGACAGCATATCTAAACTTGGCATTTTTCAGACCTTGCCAGTGGCTCTTAATCCATCCGGCCCCTTGTGTGTCCTTGGTCAGCTTCCTGCTTTGCCTGGAGCAGCTGCAGAGCAGCTGCTGAGCAGCTTCACTTGTTGGTGGCCACCTTCTTTTGCAGCTTTGGATTTCTCAGAGACCAGCATTGAAAGGAAGGGAAAATGCAAAGTTTTTGCTCTGTGCTGCTGCTAGTGAAAAAGGAATTGCTTTCTTGAAGACATCTTCCCTGTTGCTTGATCAACACATCCAGAGTTGTTTCCTTCTTTGCCTCCCTGTTTGTGCTGGCTCTAGCTAGGTGTGCATCAGTAGATTCAAATCATGTGACAAACAGCTCTTTGGCCACCAGCCATTCATCCCCTTTATATCAATATGCCCAAAGATGTCCATCTGCTGGAAAATTAAGTAATGTGAGCAGAAGGGGCTCTGTATCTTTTCCAGCACTTTTCTGCAGTGGATTAGGCATGTGAAGATACCAAATGGGTCCCAGGATCTGATTATGCTCAGGTCTCCTTTTGTCTATGCTGCATTTTACAGAGTAGTATGCTCACCTGTTCTATGTTTTAAGCAACGCATCATATCTTAAAAAATATAAAGGTATGTAAATGAAAGCTTATGCTCTAGAGCTAAGTTCTCAGTTACTTTTACTCATGCATTTTATGTCTGTTATACCCATTTCCTATGGTACTATGGACCAGATTCAGAAAAGCATATAAGCATGTGCTTAATTAAGTGCTTTCCTGAATAGGTATGCTTTTCTGAATTGGAGCCCATGAGTAACTGGCATGTGGGCTGTAATCTCCCACCTGGGACATTCTGGGGGTGGATATTAGAAGACAAATCAGTTTTTTTTCTGCTTTTCCTGCTTTCTGGAAGTCTCCTCCTGCTCTAGATGATTTCAGTTTTTGATAAAGTGCATTCATCTGTGAGCTGAATCAGGCTGTATACTTACGGTATTCATCATTTAAATCCCTTTGTTTTGAATAAATACAGGTTGTAATTGATAGAAAGTATATTTACATTGCATGTTAGAAAGCTAGATGCCATGGATAGTCTTAAAAGAAATTAAAGAAAGCTTTCTTCTCAATCTAGCAATCACTATTGTAGCCTTGGTTTCACTATTTAGTATGGCTTTGGTTTTTTTTACAGCAAAATTAATTTAGTTATTTCGAAGATCATGTGATCAACTGCCCAAAGTGTGTTCTTTGGCACAGGTCCAGATTCTTGTTCTCTTTTGGAAGTGTTACAGCTGCAATAAATTTGATTTCACCCTTGATAATTTCTATAATGTGTAGTAATAATGTATTGCTGATTTAGTGTTGTTGCCTTTCTACTATGGAAAAAAGAGGTCACAAATCACAAAATTGCAAATGTTATTATATTTACCACACTTAAGTAGTTGTATATACATGAAATTCAAATATGCTTCAAGATTTGTTTGGTGTCTAGTTTTGGGAGGTTATTCAAATAACATAAACTCTGCAGTTTGCATGTTACTTGTCACTTCTGAGAATTCTGGTAGGTTCCACTGTTTCCTTTGAGGTCTCTGTTGAGTATTTAGTAGAAAAAATGCAAAATAATCAAGAAGATTTACCTCTATGTTCATGAAACACAAAATATTCTTTATACTTGGCAATGTAATAGAATATTACAAAGTATGTATATCAAAAAGGATCTTTAGATGAGTGGGAAAAAAGTTGGCTTTTTATTTTCGTAAGTAATTTAATATTTTTTTTTTGTTTTTGGTAAAGCCGTTCTGTGGTCTTAGTGAGGTTATGCTCATTTCATAGTTGTAAAATTTCTTCCAAACTGTCTTTCTGTTGCATAGTTAACAACCTATTGCATTGCTTACACAGACACATCTTAACATTTTAAGCTTATTTTTTTCTTTTTCCTGGAAGAATGTTTAATACTTTATAAACTTTGCTAGAGGGATTTTCTTAGGAGGGAAACTTAGCCTGGGAGCAGAGGGGAAGACTACAAAAAGGAGAGTGACCAAATGACCCCTTCCAGGTTCCAGTGTTCTCAGTGGTAATGTGGGACTTTCTCCATGAAGGCTGGTAGTACTTGCTGGTTGAACATTACCACCTCTGTGTTTAGTCTCATTAAAGAAAATTTTTGGCAGGTGAGATGGATTATGTGCTTCCCCTAGTTAGCAGTTGTTAGTGTATGGGTTTGGACTCTGCTCTGCAGCCCCCTGGAACACAGGTTGCTTGACACAGTCACTGGTGCTCCTGCCACGCCCGTGTGCCACCCCTTTGTGGTCCTTGGCCCTTTTTTTGCATATTTAAACCTGTCCTCTGCTAGAGACCCCTATTTGTAGCTCATGCACCTGGTAGCAAAGGGCAGGCTTTGGACCCCTCCCTTTTCATGGTATTTCTGCCTGCTACCTGTTTTGCAGCTTTTCAGGAGGACCTGTCAGTAGAGAAGATACAGTTTCCTTATACAACCTTTAGGTTGTGTGGTGCTGTGATCACGCAGGATCAGTAGTCTCATTTTTGTAACCCTCGAGGTGTAAGAGCTACTAAATATGAAGAGGATCATGAGACATTATAAGTCAATATATCCAGGAAAAATAATGATTTCCTTTCAGGAAGAAATTTACTACAAGGTGACACCTCTGTGGCTTCTGTTTCACCTATTTTTTTTTTTAATTTCCCTCTTCTGTAGGTAGAAAAATAAGGCAAAAAGCATAAAACAACCTTTCAAGGGCATCTTTCCTCAGCTGCCCATTCAACTCGACAGGTTTTGTGAAACCAGAACTTTCCTTTCCTTCATTAGCTGCAAAGGAAGGTCCTTCTTTCCTTTGTTGTTCAGAGCGCATTTTAAATAATTTAATAAGCACAAGTGATTAAGGCATTAAGAATTAAAGTTGCTTCAGAATGAGACTGTGGTAATGGAGAAGTATTGCCTAAGTTCCCAGCTGAGCAGAAAAAGGGAAAAAGCCTTACCTATTCACCTAACTCCTGTAAAAGGGGCAAACGGATTAACGGAAAGAACCAGACTCAAAACCATTTTTAGAAAAAATAATTCAGAACAATGCTTCTTGAATTAAATTTTCATGCTCACTCCTCTGTGAGTTCATCTTTAGAAAGCAGATCATATTTTTGGCAGCCTATATTTTACCAGAAAATTCTAAAATAAAAATATCAGTCCTTACTTTTTCAAGATTTGGGTCATCAGCGTCACCCTAATATACTTTCAACTCTTCATTAATAATTAAGTTTTCTGAGTCTTCACAGAACATTGCTAAATAAGTAATAGAAAGACTGTTAATGAAAATGCTGGTTTTACTATTTGATGGATGCAAGTAAAAATTACTCTGTGGGGAAAATACTTACATCAAAATGTAAATGAATTATTGTTTCACTTTGTATCCAGTAGATGCAGAGTTGTGTTCTGTCTGTAACTCTTAATGTTGAAACAAGTATCTACTAATTTCTTGCTCTGCTGCCGAATTGAGGTAATATGGACAATTCTATGAAGATATAATTTGTGCTAAAATAATTTCACTTATTTGCTGAATTGCTAAACTTCAGGAAAGTCATTCCAAGAAAAATTGATAAGAAGGCAATCTATTTTTAGTCATGGCCCCATAACTATATATAGTATAAAATAAAATTATTCCCAGGGAGACAAAATCAAAAGGAATCATAATCAATATTCATAGGAGGTGGAAAGTTCCCAAGAGGTGAAGTAAGCTTTTCTTTTTTAAAAGGAGCTTTGAGAGACTGAGCAGAATTACAGAAGCAAGTGCATCCCCTTTCTTTGCCAGTCTTTTTGCTCTTCCTCTTCCCCCTCTGTTCTTTCTAATTCATAACTCTGGCAGTGTATTGGTGGAAAAGAGTTATATATCTCATTTCTGTGGCAGCATTGTTTCATGTCACTGGTGAGCATTGCTCTCTTGCATCAAAGGGCCAGTGGGAGGTCCTGTGGGACCAGTGGGAGGTGGGTTGGAACTGGGTGTTCTCCGAGGGCCCTTCCATCCAAACCTTTCTGTAATTCTATGATTCTAAAGGGAATAAGGGCAGGGAATGCCTAACAAACCCAAATATTTTCAAGTAAAGCAACCTCAAGTACCAATCATCAACTGCTGTTATCCTTGTCTGACTGGTCCAAGAAATCACTCAGGTGTGTTGTCTAAAATGTGGCATCTCTCTTCCTTTGGATTTTTGTATTATCAGTATAAAATAGTTCCTGTGCAAGAGACAGCAATAATTGCAATTAGCTGTTTGAAGGCAGGGTGGCTGTGAGCTCTGTAGTTCTTCTCCCTGTGTCTTTGCATGCTTTCTGCTTATGTTCAGTTGCAGTCATTCCTTGCTGGAGAAATGGCTTTTCCATCAGAAAAATACAAGTAGAGATAGAATCAGGAGTGAATGAGACATGTAAGGGAGAAAACAATTTCAGCTCTGCTCCACCTTAGTTTAGTAACCAGAGTGTAATTTCTGATACATCATTATACAAGTGATGCCCACCCATTTTGATCTACAATAATATGGAATCGACTGAATTAGTAGTTGCTGCTCTCTTAAACCACCAGTACAGAATTCTAGAGATGGTGGGCAAAACACACCATTGATTCATGCAGGCTCAAATAAATGGGATTAATTCACTTTCCCTAACTGTACAGCAATTAGGGTGATGTTTAAGTATCATCGTCTTTAAAACTCCACGATAATACCTCAAAACGTTTTCTTGGTTTAGTGTAAGGTTACCACAGGGAGCCCTCTATAATTCTTCAAGAAAATAGGATGTCATAGCTCTGAGCACGCAACTATACATCACATTTTCATTTCTTTTTCCTGCTGTGCCAGAGGGAAACTAGAAGGTGTAATCTGGTGAGTACAAAAGCACTTTGCCAAAGGCTTCTTTAAGAAAGAGAAGAAAAAAATATAATTTAATCTGTTCACTACTAACTACATTATCTTAAAAGCACAATAAGATGTAGAAAATCACTTCTCTGTGTGTTACCTTTATTTTCAACTGCTCTATAACAGATTTTTATGTCTGGGTTTGCTGTCAATCCAGAATGTCAGTTTTGTTTTGCCTTTATTTTTCTCCTTTGCAATGACACTTTTTTAGAGAAGTCACCTCTTGAAAGAACTGGGCATGCCTGCACCACACAGTGGTACAAAGCTGGAGTACACAGCAGTGCCTGGGGTAGTTAAAAGACTAGAAGCAACGTGCTGAGCCCTGCCTGGTAAGATGTGTGGAAAGGCAGATAGAGTATGCTTTAACAACTTTAATTGTGGTGAAAATCCCAGAAATGGAATGTTATGGTTTTTTCTATAAAACTACTAATAGCTACTAATGAAATTTTCAATAAAAATATTGAAACCAGAAGAACAATTAAGTGGGATTTTTTCCCCCCTCTCATTTTTCAGAGGAATAAAGCCATGGAATTTCAGAAAATAAGGAGATATCTGCCTTCCCCTTCTTTTTTTTTCTTTTTTTTTTTTTTTTGTGGGCATTTTTTTCAGCAGAGAAATTGTAACTTTGATAAAGAGATACATATTATCATATTATCATCTTGTACATATTATAATGCTTAAAATTTGACCGTGATGATAATTTTTGATGATGAGCTTTTAAATGAAAGTGTAAGTGACACCAGTGCTTCAGAATAATTAAAATATAACTATAGGAAAAGAAGATGCTACAACATGCAGCGGAACCATGGAACTGACAAAATTAAACAGTGATTTTCTGTATTTCCCATTTTGGTAGTAGTTTGTTGCTGAGAATTCTAGTCTAGAATTTAGTCTAAAACTAATCTAGTTTTAGAACCTAGTCTAAAAGGCGTTAAAGGACTGATGAATTAATTTTGCAAATGGAAAGAGAGGATTAGAACAGATTTTTAGAACAGAGGTGTTTTTTTCTGTAATCTTTGAATAAACATTTTGTATGAATGCTTTAAAATTTCATACAGATATTTACTGATTTAGAACATTATATATGTATAAAAGCAGTTTTCAAAGCTGTACAGTAGTACTGTTATTTCCCTTTTACTTTTTTATTAATAAGGAGGAGCAGCTGTATGTTTTCTATAATTTTGATAAAGAACAAAGCAAAATCTATGATATCTATGATTTGCAAGAATACTGAAGATGCACCATTCCATGATGCTTCATGGAGATAAACCAAGAGAGTTTTATCAGTTTTTCAATTTAAGACATTTCTGGCCTTGTGCAGAATAAGAGATACAACATCAAGAAGAAGAACACCTATTAAGCAGGGGTTTTGAGCAGTGCAGTTTTAGATGTTGGCACATACTCCTCCACTCATTACTTGTCTCACTTTTGCATAAAGGCCATTAGAAAGCTCCAAAGGAGGGCAGTGAGGATGGTGAAGGGCCTTGAGGGGAAGCTGCATGAGGAGTGGCTGAGGTCACTTGGTCTGTTCAGCCTGGAGGAGTCAAGGGACACCCCACTGCAGTTACAGCTTCCTCATGAGGGGAAGAGGAGGGGCAGGCACTGATCTCTCCTCTGTGGTGCCCAGTGACAGGACCCGAGGGAATGGCCTGAAGTTGTGTCAGGGGAGGTTTAAGTTGGATATAAGAGAAAGGTTTTTCACCCAGAGGGTGGCTGGGCACTGGAACAGGCTCCCCAGGGAAGCGGTCACAGCACCAACCTGACAGAGCTCAAGAAGCATTCGAACAGTGCTCTCCAGTACATGGTGGCACACTTGGTGTGGTTCTGTGCATGGCCAGGGGTTGCACTTGATGATCCTTGCTGTTGTCTTCCCAACTCAAGATATTTTATGATTCTATGACTTCATGGGACATAGGGCATTAAGGCCCTTGGGGGATATAACTGCATGTTTGTCCATCTGTGGGGTTTCTTCATTCCTCTGTGACATGAGAATGGAACATCCTTCATTGTAAATTTCTTGCTGCATATCAGTCAGACTGAGAACTTAAATATGTTTATATCTATTGCAAACTGTCTCTTTACTTTTCTATTGGAGTACACTATCCTAGCATTAAAAAAAAAAAAAAAAAAAAAAAGAGCGACAAGGCCAGTCTTCCCTAGGCACCTTACTGGGCCAGGTGGATTATAGCTGAGAAGCCAAGCCACAAAGCAGTGGATCACTGATTTAACTGGTAATTAGGAGGTTAACAATCAAGCCCGTTTCACCTGATCAGTATTTCCCACCAGGTAGATTATTACAGCATGCTGACTGCCTTGGCATTGTCTTTCTACTCTGTGGATAGTAGATGGAGGCCAAAAAGTAAGTTAGGAGTCAGGATTCTACTTAATTCTAAACATCTAAAATTGATATTCTAGATTTAACACTTGGTTACAGTTTTGGTAACAGCCATCACGCTGTTCAGTAAGATTGTCTGGTGATCAAAACAGCTACCAGATCTGTCACCTGTGAGTGAGTAGTACCTTGCTTATTCCCAATAAGAAACAGGAGCAGTGGTGTTCTGTCCACTGAGGGCTTTGTTAACAGCAGTCTGTGGCAGAGTTCAGATGGTTTGAACAGGTTAGGGACACCCAAGGGAAGTACAACTTCTGCATTTGAAGTATTTTGGGTGGTTTTGTATCAGTACCAAAATGTTTCAGTCCTGAAGGATAACTTGTACCTTTCTTTGAAGCACTCTCGTGTGTCAGGAATACCGCTTCAAGTGGGGACTTTGAGTGTGCCTTATTCTCTGTGCCTTATTCTCTGTGCCTGATATATTCAAAAATTGTTTGGTGATCATGAACTTAAACATATGTGGTGCTTTTCATATACTAAACTGTGTTTTGGTAGAGTAGTAATACGTAGCAGATTGAGAGCAGGCTGCTGGTCGTGCCTTAGGAAAATGCAGCTGCCTAAAATTAGCGCTGCTAGCCCACAAATGCACATATTGGAGTGGTGCACCCTAATAATTTAGCTTCATACTTTCTCATTTTTCCTCACACTAAGCCTTTTTTAAAAGGTTCTGTGAGGTTTTCTGGAATGTAAATTGTCACTGTGACATAGGACACTGGAGAAATATTAAAGAAAACACCTTTCCACTGTTTTGAACCTGCATGTCACTGCATTTGGTTTCACTACTTGCTCTTTGTTTTATTTGCTCTGTGGTTTATGAAACACCTTCATTATCAGGCTTGTTCTAATTGTGCTGATTCACTAGCAGCTGCTATTCCACCAGATAATTTTTTCTTTTTTTAGTTAATTATCAAGATAAAAACTTCATAGCATAATGAAAAGAGTAGTGGGAAGTATGGTACAGCCAGGTTCATATTCCTCTCCTACCAGTGACAATTCTTGTTTTCACTTACCTGTTTTCTTCAGTTCTTGAGACACTGAATTTGGAAATTTAGACTAATTTTCTATTAAATTATCTGAAATACATTTCTTTGCAGCTGTCTCAGCTGCTTTGTCCTACAAGGAAGAAGTGGTTTACAATACTGATATGTAGGATCCTCACAAGTATTGAGGTTATAGTTCCTTTTAACAAACTTGAAGATGACCTTCTTATACTTCCTCAGGCCACACAGAGACAGCCATATACCTTTGTTTATACTTGGAAGTGCCCATCACCTCATGTGAATTGTATTTCATGTGTGCTTTGCTTATGAAAATTGCTATAAATTTCTGTTTAATAATTTAGCTTTTCAGGTTAGGACTAAACTCTTATAAATCTGTGTCATCATCAGCATCTTTTAAAAGATGGTACAAATGGTGACATCTGGGAGCCAATTCATCATTTAATTAAATTATCCTGTAATGAAATCTGCCTTAATGAGATTAATTTTAATTATTAATCGGGAACTGACATGGACACAAGGCACCATAAATAATAAATGGGAGCTGTGTCTGGTCTGTTTCTAAGAAAAGACCTACTTTAGAAGAGCAGTGCTTTTCATGAAGCTGTGTTATGGGGTTTTCTGTGCTATCATGATGTCTATTTTGTTGAGTTTGATTTCTGTTTCAAATTTTAAGGCAGAATATTAGTCCTCTTTCTGTTGAGTAACTGTTCTTTTAATATTTCATTTGATCCAATCCTTATATAACCAGTCACCTTCATTCTCCAAGAAATAAATTCTTATTTCTGTACCTAATTATCATAAGTATATTTTAAATGTAAGCAGGGTAGATATAGTTTATTGAGGCTCTGCCCAGAATGTGTGAGACTTTGGGCTAGTCTGTGCTGTGACACCTATGTTTATATGCATTCATGTGCTCACACCTGTGCAACTTCTCCCACCTTCTGCTGCAATGTTCATCTTCTTGTGGACTACATTAGTGTTTGTATTATGAATGCTTTATATGGACTTTTGTGCTTGGCTGTAACAGAAGTTTATCTAGGAAGTATGGATGGCATAGGAGAAATGGTCTTTAAGGATACCAGCCACAAATGCTCCACAAGTCTTACATGAGAAGTGAACCTTTTTTCCTTTATCACCATTAACAAGTACAACACCACTGTGCACTCACTTGCCAATTGCAAACTGGTTCCACAAGCCCAGTGCTGATTATTTGCTGTTCATAGAGTGTTTTTTTTCTTTGGCCTACTGGGCTGGGCTCACCTGCCATCTGTATTTGTTTTGAAGGAACTGCCGTTTGTTTTAGTTACAGCATTTCATGAATATTTGGTTTCCTTTCATTGTCTCTTGTTGAAAATCATTTTGCTTCAGAAAGAATCAAAAGACCAAAGTTAGAAAAGAGCTGTTGATGCTGAGGAGTGTAAGTAATAACCTGCCACACAGAGCAGCTCCATTACACTTTTTGTGCACTACCATTAGCCTGATAGCACAACCCACATTTGGGCCTCACTGAATGAGAGAAGGAGCAAATACAGAATCCCAGAATGTTCTCAGTTGGAAGGGACCTGCAAGGATCATCAAGTCCTAAGCTGAGGTAACTATCATATTCTTCAGTGGCACACAGCACTTGTCCCCAAAGAATTTCCCAGCTTTGTCAGCAGTGGTGACTGGAGAAGGTGGTGAATTCTAGTACCACCTTTATGTACCCTTTCCTTCCTAGAAAACTGCACAGTCATATGATAACCATGTGGCTTTTTAGAAAGGATAAAGGGATTTGTAATCAAGTTTTTTACACTGCTAGGTACGTGATAGAAGATGGGTTTGTTTCTTCATCCCTCTCAAGCTCACATAAATATGCCATTACAGCAGCTGGACCTTATGACGACTTATCACTTGCATCAAGCAGTGGAAAGAGCAGAAATAGATAGAAATAATAGACTGAAATTACTTCCTCTCATTTTAGGACAGTTGAAAATTATTTGTAACTGGAATTATTTGTATTCCAGAGATTTTCTTGTCTGCATCCCACAGTTTTCTCAAGCACCAAGGATTTTGGAAAGGACAGTTTTCACTCTTTTGTCAACTCTCCATAGATTCTAAGGGAACATAATTGTTTATATAACACAGTTACGTTTGGACTTTTTGTTCTGTAGTGTCTATGCTATATGATAGGAGTAATTAAAAATATTATACAGTATAATTATATTATGCTTTAAATAAGTAGAGTATGCAATATTATTCAGTAAAATTTTGTAAGATGCAAATGAAAGAAAGAAACATATCTCAGCCTAAAAGAGTTCTTTGTCTCATTTAGAAGTATATCCTAAAAATTTTGATGAAAAACCATCCAAACTTGAAGCATGCCAAAATCTTGATGAAATTATTTTATTTTTTTACTACAAGACTGTTTTTGGGGTTTTTTTTAAATTAAAATCTTAAAAATTTCCCTGTATATGTGGCATATAGCATATAGTTTGGTATGCATAATTCAAAATGAACTTTTCATCCAGTAAGAATTTTAAGTCTCCTCTCTCCCCCCAATTCCCCTTTTATAGAATTGTATGGAAGAGGATTAAAGGGTTTGCATGCCTCACTGATGTTTTAGAATCCGCTCAGAAGAAGGAGATCAGACTGATCAGATTTTCATGCAGGTTCAAAAGGCATACAGAAGTGTTCTGCATGGAACTGTTTGCTGAGGACTTTTGACAGGCTTGGGAGGAGAGGGTAGGTTCTCAAATGTTTGAGGTAAAGTTTTAATTCGAAGATTAGGAAACAAGTAAAATAGTCAAAAGAGATAGGGTGACATAATGGAAATAATTACTCTTTTTAAGTATCAGTTTAAATAGTTAACATTTGAAGATGAGAGGGTTGCAGAATATTTTGGGCGAACATCACTATGTGATTTCCTTGTTCTTACACATTTTCAGCATCTGCTGAAGGCAGGATGTTCAGCTCAATGAATATTTTGTTGGTACCTTGAACATATCTACTTAGGTTCTTAAGCAGAGAGTTGATTGCAGAAAAATTTACATTAATTTGGATGATGTCTGAGAAGCTCGTGGAGCACAATGCAATAGCACAGTCTCCCAAGCAGACTGCAAGGGGATCACACGTTCTAGGAATGCAGCATGACTCACTCTGCTAGCACTGTGTGTATCCATTTGGGATCTGCATGTGCCTTCGAACAGAATACCTTGTGCCTCATTAGAGGGGCTCATTTCACTTGGTTCTGAGCCACTGAGCTCAGTGGCCAGTTGGCCCTTGTGTCACTGTGTTCTGCTGAAATGCAGGATGCACCACTGTGTGTCAGCAGACAGGTTTATTATTCTGCATCTGGTGGATTCCTGCATACATGTGTGTATTACAGTCAAACTTTTAAGTTGGCTTTGTTTTCTAGAAGCTGATCCAAAGCTCACTGATGCTTAGAGGAGTCTTCCAAGTAACTGCTGTAGAGTTTGGAGCAAGTTGAGTATTATAATATAGGGCTGGAAACATTCAAAGAGAAGTCACAGTTTCACACATGCGCGCACACACACACACAAACTTAGATTTGTTCAAATGATTAATTATCCTAAGGCTATGGAGACTATTTTGTTCAACAAACTGCACATAAAAATATTACTGTCCAGTCAGAAGAGAGAAAACTCACTTCTGGCATGGTGGCTTGGCAATATCTGGTTTGGAGGGTGGGTGTGCACCCACACCCAGTGTGTCTGTGTTTGTAAAGTTGTCTGCTGATCCAATTCATTTGCAGTGTCCAGGGAGAACTACTATTGCAAGATTTCAGTGATCTGTGGATTTATTTTAAAGGTTGTAGTTTTCTGTCCAGCTTCTCCCAGATGCATTCAATAGATGACAGATTTGAGAGTAATACTGGCTAGTCTTTATATATTTAACACTCTATCCTATTCTTTCGTCAGGCACATACTGAGATCCGGACAAATGTTTAATATCATTGTTAAGTTGCAAAATTAAACCTTGGCCAGTGGGACACTTTCTACTTGGAAGAGTGCAGCTCTGTAGAACATTCTGGTGTTCTTGGGCAGGACAGCCATAATGCTGTGCAGTCCCCTAAAATTGCCTTGGCTCAAAGTCAAAACAATCCCCATGCTGTTAACTTAGCCTTCCCGTAGCTGCTGAGAAGTGACTGCTCCCCACAGGATGTGGACCTAAACTCTCTGCATTTGGACTTGTACCCGTTTACCTTTTTTCCATGTTCTGTAGTCCCAGTTGGCTCCTACTGAGTATAAAATATGCCATTTGAAACTATGTTTTCATTAGGCTTATCACGCTTGCATACTGATCTGCTTTTGATCTCATGGGGTCTGTGTCTGTTCCATAATTGGTTTGTCCACATTTCCTAATGTATAAATGGATAAGGAGATTTTAGGTGAGATATCTAACTTGCCAAGAAATTGGAATTTGTAAGTTCAGCCAATCTAGATTTCCACCCAGTTTCTGCTGTATACATGTGAATGTAAATTGGTTTCAGTCACTTTAATTTACATACCAAAGAGCCAGAAGAAGGTGTAAGTTACTATAGGAATGGATAACTAACTTAATAATGTGTGCTCCTTTTAGCTGCATTACCTGCTTATCCTTTCTCCTTCATTGTATCAGCAACATTTTTATAAGCTGAAACATATTTAGTAACTTGAATTCAGAAATGATACACATAAAGACGTAATCTACAATCCATGAATGAGTATGGATATAAATTTGCCTATTTGATGATTGTAGAGTCACTCATACCAGTCTTAAGGCCTGCTCTGCCATCCCAAGAGTCAAGACAGGATCTGGCCTATGACATCCATGGTAGATCTGCTCTTGACTTTAGTGGTGGAAGATCAGATGTTAAAAATGTTAGTCTTCTCGTTCTTGTACAGGACTTTGTAGAATTAACGCAAGTCATTCAGCTTCCCAGGGTTGCCTAGTTTCAGTCAAAGTGTTTTAAACAACAATTCTAACTGCAGTTTGAACCACCCATCAGAAAAAAACCCCAAGACTTTATCTTGCTTTTATGAGTATTTTAAAATTGGATTTTTCTTAGAAACCTTCTCCTTGACAATATATTAATGACATATGTACCTGTCTCACATAGCTCCTGAAAAAGAAGTAATTTTTCAGTCTTACTCAACCTCTGATTCTCAGTTTAAATATTATTAAAAACAAGGATACTACATTTGTTATTTTGTAAAAATCTAAATTTGAACTAATTATTTGGATCAACCTGCAGTTTGGATGCAAATCAGGGTCCCAAATGCAGGAAAACAATATTTAATTTCTTTTATTAAAATAAGCCAGTGGTAAATAGTTTGAATATATAGCAAAAAATATTTTCATGAAAGTCTAAAGGATTTATTAGACAAGAGAATTATTAATGGCAGATACTAAGGGAACTAATCATCACATTTAGACAGATTTTCAAAGCCATCGGGATACCTAAAAGTGTTGAAAGATATACAGGAGGATTTTCATATGTTACAAATTAAATTAATTGCTGACCTCTGAAAAAATGAGTTTGAATTGACAATTAGTTTTTTTGTTGCTTAGATGCCTTTGAAGATCCATGTATCAGAAACCTTCAAAATGTTACCTTGACTAGTAAAGCTCAGCTCAGCTTCTAATTTTTTGTCCATTATATGGATCTGAAAAGGAAAAAAAATTCCCGCTTTTGCATATCTTAATTGGATTCTTTTACATTAGAGGTAGAAGGAATTTATTTCCTTTGCTTTCCTGTCAGTCTTAAACTGAAATTACAAGTGTCTAGGAAATCTCATTTCTGTGCAGGTGACAACAAAATATTTTTCTGAAAAACAAATAATTGCAAGGTATTATCCATTATGAATTGTAAAACAATTACCTATTGGGTATAGTTAGATTTGTAGTTTACTTCTTAGTCTTGAGGTATACTTAGAAATTTTTCTTCCTATTTGTGTCTGAGATTAAAAATGGAAGTTCTTGTTTATATGTTTAATAATGTCTCATTAACTGTATTTTTTTAAAATTCTATTCACTCAGTAATTGTAGTAAGTTTTGGTGTTGGTATGGAACCGTGTAATTACAAATATAATTTAACATACTTGAAATACAAAATACTTAAATGGTAGAAAATACCTGTACTTTCAAATGTGACTTCTCTGACAGTTTTTTGTGTATGGTAGACACAAGTCTTTTAGAATGTTTTGATACCTTTCATTTTTTCTGCTACCTTTCCAGGTACTCTAATAGCCTAGTAGACTTTCAGACCAACTTAAAGTAGGAGGGGCATGTGAATCAGCTCTTCATAACCTTCCAACCTTGTAAAATTTAAACATCAAGACAAAATAGGAAAGATGCTTCTCTGTAACCTGTTGTATATCATATTATACCAACCACAATGGCATTGGGTTAGGGACTAGGTGGTTGTTAGGGTTCCTTACAACTCAAGCCATTCTTTGATAATGGTTATCCTGATTTATGCTCAAAGTTAGTGAGTTTTAATTGTATTTTATCATAATATGACATCTTTGGGGTTTTTAAGTCATTCTTCAGCTCTAATTTTTTCATGTTGATGAAATTAATTGTATGTCCTTTTGTTTAGCCAAGAAGCAACTATGAAAACTCTGTTTTAATGACTTAAATGTCAAAAAACCCTGTGATTTAGTGCCCAAAATTTCTAGGTAAGTTTAAAAAATCTTCCAGACTGTAACATTTTTGTAGTAACCATTTTCTGCCTTTTTACTGTTAGTGCTGCTCCTGTTTATATTCATTCTCCTTTTTATTCCCTGTGAGTTGATTTAGCTATCTGAATTTGCTTTCTGGCCTTCAGAAAATGGCTTCTGTTTAACTTAATTTTGATGAAGAACTCCTCAACTGATTTATTTATTAAGTTCTGAAATCTAAAAATCGGTAATATTTTATTAGAAAAACAGAGATGTAGTGAAAAATTCCATTTTCCATCTTCAACTTTTAAGGACCCTTGATTTCATGTTTATCTGTTCTGAGGAGGTACATATGATAAAGATCCAGAGAAGGCAAGACACAGAGTTTTTTTCATGCAGTAGGAAGTCTTTTCACATAGTGTCAAATGGAAGGCTTGAGTTAATGTTTTCCAAATGCTCGAGGCTGATTGTTCATTGATACATATGTTCTTTGAAACAGTCCTTCAGCTCTTACTTCTCTTTGGTTCCCTGCATTCTGCTGAGGTGGTAGCTGTTTCAAGCTACTTGTCCTCCCCCAACCCCTCCAAATTCCTCTTTGAGCTGTTGCTTAGGTTATTGAACTTGGTGCACCTCCAGGTCCTATTTGTGTTCCTCTCTCAATAACCAGCTCTGAGACAATGTGTCTCTCTGAGCTTGAAAAACTAACATAGTAATCTGTGGTTGTCACTCCTTGTTTGTCTATATGGCAAATCTTATTATAGAAACCAGATATTTAGATTTTGTTTAACTAAAAACTAAAGTATCAGCCTCAAGGTTCACAGTGTTCGGTTTCTTTTTCAGTAAAGAAAAAATGAAATCCATGCCTCGTGTTCAATTCTATTTGCTCAATATGCTAAGGATTTGGAAGAATTACAGAATTCAGATATGGGAAATGGAAATTAATAAAGATATTCAAACCCCCAACCTTCCTTTATGGACTGTGACAGATACAGGTGACAGATGAGTGCAGTAATATGTATGCAATAATGACTAAAATAGAGACAGTGGGTCAAGTGATGCAATATAGGGAGTATGAAGAGAAATTGAAATATATTTCAACCTAATAAAAAGGAATATTTTCATACCAATACATAATAAAGATTTGGAATTCACTCTCACTAGAGAACATGGATGTCTCTATGCCTGAAATTACTTCATGAAAAAGAAAACATTCACAAATATTAAATAGTTTTGTTTTGGTCAGGTAGAAATATTTGTATTTCACAACAACAAATCCATATAGTATAGAGGTAAGTTTGAGTTAAGTTTGAACTCCTTGTCCTGGCAGATTGTCCCATACCTTCACCAGACCAGGGGCTGACCCTTGGATCTACTTTAAAAACCATCAATAACGTCCACTTTCATAAATATATCATTGTATCCGGTATTACCCAAAGATCTAATCTGGTAATCTAATTCGTAGTAGAGACTGAAGGCAGAGATATCACAGTTGGTATCTTCTAAACTGAGCTCTCAGCCAGCTCTGGAGTGCAGCACTCACTGAGGAAAAAAAATAGGTCTGTTCCTTTTCTGTTGGCAGCGGTTCCTGCTCCACTCGCACACAGGAATTCTGGGCAGGAGGACTGCATTTGGGACTGTCTGTTTTCCTACCCTGCCCTTCTGTGCAGGCATAGCCAGGCATTCATATAATTTCTTTTAAGTGCACTTGGGAGGTTGTTTCAATTTTCCTTTTATCTCTCAGTTGTTTTAATACAGCATTTGTGCATTCACAGCAGAGACAGAAAGCAGAACTGCAGTTACACCCAGTAACAGGGTACTGGTTAGGGTTATGCCCTGCTCTGTCCAGATGAGACAGTTTTGGGCCAAATCACCATAAACTCTTCCATACATGCTTTTCCCAGTCAGCCACTCTGAATAGGTGATACCATTTTTCTTGTAGTGAAACAGTTCTGCTTTATTTTAGCTACATATTTTCGTTGCCAAGTTGCATATTTTCTCTCTCTGCTGTGCACCCTAAGTTATTTAAAATACTCCTTGGTATTTTCTAATATTCCCTTGAACTCTTGCTAAAACTGAAGATATTTATAGCTGATTCATGTTGAATTAATATATGTGTGCTTGAAATGTTTTAAATCTCTGAAGTAATATTTTCATCCACTATATACTTTTTTTTAGTAATATCTCAAGGTGTTTGTACATCTCTAGAAATAAGTGTGAGCAGTTAAGTCTCATTTCTAATTGCACATACTACAGTGCCATGTCTTTCTTGTTGAAAACAAATATTACACATCTGGATAGAAGAATAGACTGAAATTCCTGGTATAAACTTTTTCAATTCAGATTCCATTCTTGTGGTGATTTACACATACACCTAACTGCACACTATGAATTAAACACTTACTAAAGCCAGTGAAAGAACTCACATGTGAAGAAATAATCACGTGCATATTTTTTTTAATAGATTATGTTGAATACTTGTAGTGTCATAGAAACCAATATTTTGAAAAAAATAATTTGCTTAATTGTGTATCTCCAAACCAGTTCCTTACATCCTAAAGATTGTCAAAATACAGTTGTGGCTGTCTGAGAGAGAAGAAAATGTTTATTTGTACTCTCCTTGTAGGACCAATGACCAGAATCACCACATTACTTTCAAAGTTAAGAGAAATTGCTTTCAGGTACTACGAGGAAATACCGTCAATGGTGTTTACCTGAAATCCATCTTGGTTTAGTGATTGGCTCCCAGTTTGGACAGAAGTTTTGTTTGCATGCAAAATTTACTAGGCTTTATTCTTTCATTTTGTGTGTTCATTCCTTCATTTCAGTTCATTTCTTTCTCTGCAGAATAAAAAAAACCCATTGAAGTCTCTACATTTTATTCTCAGATTTTAAGTTTTCGGAAAATATAAATTTTAAAGTATACAATAAAAAACCCTCATTGTGGTATTTTTTTTTTTAATTTGAAGCACTGTGTAAGTAAGGTCTCATGGCAGTGACAGAAATCTGATTTCATTAAAGTTGCTGAATCATGTTACAAAATACTATGATTTGTGATATTTTATTCTTCATTTATATGTGCAGATCTAACTAGTAGATAAAGGCAACTTATCTGCATTTCTGCGCCTGTGTCCAGAAATAGAGATGATGATGTAAACCAAGTAGTTCTTCCAAATGCTTGTGCTGATGCTGAGAGATTTGTTACGATGATGGAGGATGTTTGCTCTCCAGCTCCAGTCACTTGTAAGATGATCCACCTTTGAAGTTGCAGTTGAGAAAAAACTCTGAAACACTATATTTTTGAGGAAGGTGGTGTTGAAATCTGTATCCTGATCCTGATTTTGTTCTCACAACACTGCAACTCCATTGACTGTAGCAGAATTGCAAGTGTGATGAGAAGAAAACTGGATGCAATGAAATAAAACTTTATATGCAGAAATTTAATTCTTTATACACATACATTCTTCATACCTTTTTACTAGGTAAAAAAAACACAGCAAGAGCCAAATTTTGCTACTGTATCATGGATAGTTTTAGATGGATACATTACTCAAGGAGAGTGTTGGTATAAGGGGTCATTAATACCATTGTATTTCCAATTGAAAATCTATATGTTTGAAAAATACTGAGGGAGTGTGGAATTCTTAAGTGTTTTACAAATTTACAAAGCTTGCAGTGTTTAGTAACACTAAGTTAGTTATTCATTACACTGTAGTGATCAGTTAAATGCAATGATATTTTGGCTAAACTATCCACATTCTGCTCCTGATTACTGGGGTGCATTCCAGCAAAAATAAAGATGAATGCCTCTAAAGAACAGAATATGACCCTGTGTTTTTCTGTGTTTCCTAGGAATAAAAAAAAAAAAAAAACCTTAGGTTTCAGCATGGAATAGCTTAAAGCAAGGGGTGAATTTAATAAAATTGAAGAGAGGGAGGATTGTATTTTGCTTAAGCTGTATGCTGCCACTGGAGGAGAGGGAAATAAAAGGCTATAGTTTAGCACAGCAGAAAAAGGAGCAAGCTGCTGAAAGCTTGGATAATTTGGGGATATAGAGATGTCACTTCCTCCCTTTGCCAGGCTGTGAAATTCTTTGTAATTCCCATTGGTAAAGTTGCCAACACAAACAAAGGCAAAAATGGAGACTTCCGTCCTAGTCCTCCTTTGATGAGTAAAAAGACATAGACATTCAATGGTATAAATTTGTCAGCACCATCTTACCCAAATCAAGAAAGAATATAGAAAATTTATCAATTAATTATGGTGAAAGATTGTTAGAATTATACTTTTAAGAAATTATTATAGTATCAGATATATATCTAAAAAACCATAAAATACTAACTTGTCTAAAAGTTAGTGTCATCTGTAGCTTTGGGAGAAAGATGACTGTGTGATACCAGAGGATTTTTTTTCTTTTTTTAAACTAGCTGTTAGCCTCTTTATATGAAAAGACCAAGACCTCAATAGTTATTGTGGCTCAGCAGGACTTTCAGAGTATGGATTCTTCATTAAAACATTAATAACATATTGCATAAAAGCTATAAAAACATTGTACCAAAAAAAGCTAAATTTATTTTTCTTACTTTTGATATACCTTTTGTTCAAAATGCTAAAGGGCATTGGTAGGACAGTGTTTTGTAATTGCCTGAGAAAAGCTGCTTCCAGTAAAGGTTGAGCTAAATGACCAGTAAGCTACATAGCCCCCTGGAATGTCCACACCTAGGGATGGAGAAACCCAAGAATTTTTACCATGTAACTCATGTTCGCTGTTACTTTTTTACTGAAGGCTCCCTTTCAAGTTTTGTATACAGCAAAAATAATTTCTTTATGTAAGGTGACTGGCTTCCCTAAATTTATGAAAGGTAAACTTCATTCACTCACAACCAGAACTTTTCTCTGGTTGTGTTTAAGGGAGTTACTGTACTGGCATTTTTTTTTTCTTCTTCTTTTTTTAAAAAAAAATTATTATTTTTACCAGTTTAGTTTTAATGCATGCATAAATTTTACCTTGTTTCAGTGAAAGTTTATATTTTTTAAAAAAGGAAAATGTAGTTTTTCTTACATACTTACGTATCAAGAGAAGTGCCCTCAGTAAAAACTGCTGACTTTATTAATCCTTTAAACTGAAGAAGGCCTAAAAGAGTTTATTTGCAAGGAAAGAGTCATATAGCAGATCTTTTTCGAAGTCAGCCATTCCTTAATTCCCATGTCTCCCAAGTCAGAACCTAAACACCATCTTTTCCATCATGCAAAAAGCACTTCCCCTACCACGCTAGATTTTGCTCCAGGCACAAATAAACAGTGTGAGCCCTAGCACAGTGCCCAGGAAGGTCGGGATCTATTGCTGCTGCTCCCACTTTCCCCTGCCCCGGCACAGAAGTACCACCTTGAAGTGGTTTGCATACCACAGCACAGGAATCACTGCTTTGGTTGTCTCCAACCTGATATTGCTCCAACTTTCTGTGGAGAAGGTCCGTGATAATTACAGAGGTGCCAGTCAGCTTGCAAAATAAACAGTAAGTAAGCAAGGGTCCAGCCCTTGTTTTATATGAAGAATCTATCATGCCATTCCTCAGACCATCGTTTTGGTTCATTCTGTGTTCACCGTAGTAGTCACTGTGCACGGGCAGAGGGGGGATGAGGGAGGAGAGCTGGTCCTGTCAGAGGAGCAGAACAAAAGCTGAAAGAAGTGCTCAGTACAGGCAGTGAGGAGCATTGTACACATCTGAACACATGAGAGATACAACTGGACTGTGTTTTGTGTACTCAAACTGGATGTTACCCGGAACAGGAGGCTTGACTGAGAGCAGTCAGGTACGCAGACACTCTCACTCAGTGTCTTTGAACACTTAATGGTTAAAAGGAGAGAAAATGGGACCTGATGATAAGGAGTTCAGGTCAAAAACTCTAAATGGTTCAACTTCTTCCTTCTCTTGCAGCTTTTGAGATCTACTTCAAAAATTGAAACTCCTGAACTTTCACATACAGTCTCTCCTGTACTTACTTAAATAAACTTTTTATTTGGTCATAAAATAAACTGGGAAGATTATGCTAAAGTTGACTCTAGAGCCATAAATAAAACTAAGATTTCAAGGTTGAGATCATATTTGTGCCTAGCACTGATCACTGAACACATTACTCATCTTGATTGTAACCCTAGAAAATGTGGTGATAAAAACACATAATAATTAGCAGGGGTTTGAATGAATACACGTACCTTTTTTTTTTTTACCTTGGATGCCTTTGAGAGATAGGGTGTCATATATCAAGTTTCCCTAAGGAGAAATTATATCAAAAATCTTTTCAGAGAGTTTGCACCTTGAACTTGGCATGCATTTTGTAAAGCTCAGATTTTATTTGTTTATTTCAAATCAGAATTAATATCACAGATACTTAAAATGGCAGGTGTAAATGACAGGTAAATAAGTAATTTTTAGAAAAAGGTTCAGTAAACCAGTGGAAGTAATTGAGATGGAGACAAAATACTTTGTTGTCAGTTGCAACAATTTTATTGTGTTGGTCATTAATGTTTCAAGTTAAAGGCTTGATATTTTGGTTTATAGGCTGAATTGCAAGACTGCAGAAATAAATCAGAAATTGCAGGTGCTGAGAAGACAGAAGACAAAATAGAAAGATCTCTAAACTTTTATTTAAAAAGTGGTGTTTTAAAGCTCTTTCAGGAATGTTATTTGTAAATATGTACAGTTTGCTGCTTTTATAAATATTTGTTTACTGTGTGTAATTCTTATTTATGTTTATAAACTTTTTCAGTTACTACTGAAAATCTGATATGCTCAGAAATTTGTTTCTTCTTTGAACTTAAAATTTAGCTGACCTCTATGAGTTTTTCAATTACTAAGATTTGGAATCATAGAATCACAGATCTTTCTTTCCATCTGTTTTCAGTCTCTTTTCTGAGATTTTCTCAGTTTTTAGTTTTTGATAGCAGTTTCAGTTGAGAAATAAGTGCATGTTCTCAAATCCATCTAGTATCCACTGGTTTGTTATTGTTCTCTGTATCCAAGAAGAGTCTCTCTGCAAGGCTGAGGTGAACAAGGAGAGGGAAACTGGTGGGGACTGTGATGGAACCACAGACTTTGCTCTTAGAAGCCTCAGGCTGGTCAGTGCCCAGGCAGAATGTAACACAACTTCAGTGGTGGCTGGAGAGTCTAATAAATACAGCAGCATGTATAGGTAGAAGTATTAGAATATGAATGATTTTATTTTGATCCCTTGATTTTACAGACAAGTCCTGGAGCAGGTAGGAGGCACTCATGAAATGAAATTCATATGGTAGTTTTTATTTCCATAAAGTCTGATGAATTGCCAAAAATACAGCTGAGATAAACAAAACAAAGGTTACAAGTCAACAAAGCCATCTTGGAGAGGGTTGTAAATTTAAATCTAATCTAAATTTCTTGAAAAAGCATGGTAGTTTGAATCTGGGAATTTATAATTTATCTTTGAACTAAAAATACATACTAACAAGAAAAGGTAAAAGCAGTTGAGTTAGTTTCTTTGAAAAGGCTAGGCATGTTGGAGGTGCCATTATACCATTATCCATTCTATGGCTAAGATTTGCCACCCCCAGGGCCTGTGGTGACTTGCCAGAGCCAGCCAGACAGGGAAATATGAACAGCCCCCAAAGAGGGGAGAATCAGAGGGTGATGCAACTCCCTTGATCAAATCATCTTCAAACCTTCTGAATGCAAGATCCACTAAAGAATTCAGGAACCTATCTACTTCTCAGTGAATTTGATCTTCAGTTACAAAACTGTTGACCAACCCAAAATCTCACAGGCATTCCTTTCTCCAAAAGTATCCCAACTTACATTCTTCTTTTTGTGATTTTTATCATTCTGTTGCTTGAAAAAGATACTGACTCAAAATGTGAAATGGTTGTGATGGTTCTCAGGATGTATTAGAGAAGCTATGAATGGCAACAAAATGCAATGCTGCTCTGTGTTTTTCCCTGCAGTGTACATTGAGATGTACTTCGCATCCTATGAAGAAATCTGAAGGAATAGTGAAAAAGCAACTCGTAATGTGGCAATGTCAGTTTGTGACATTGCTTAAAATGTAAACACTTGCTGATAAGGTTTTCTTTTTGGTTTAGTATTCTCTGTTTTTCAGGCAAACAGTGAACAACAGCATCTAATACAAAGTTTAGAATGGGAAAAAATAATATTGGAAATAATTTTCACTACTGTTGTTCTAAACCAAGCAGTTTTGGTTGCAGAACTAATTGAGAAATTCAAAATACTTAACATTTCATGCTTTCATATTTTCTGAAATGACTGCAATTTTCCTTTGCTAATGTCTGCTGTTTTCTCTTCTGTTACATTTGTGTCCTTAGAATGATGTTGTAAATAAAGAGCATGAAGAAGCTTCTGATTTACGTGTCAATAAAAAACATTTCCGCCTTAGTAATCTCAGTTTGCAGGGAAATTAATCCAGCGAAAGGATGTTGGGACAGTGGTTTCCCTGTCAGTCAGTCTGAGAAGGGAGCACATGCTGTAGATGTAATAATTTTCTCTGGTTGTCTCTTGGCACTACTAGTTTGTGCACGAAATTCTGGCACAGAAATTTTTTATTGCCACTACGAGATAAACACCTTTACAAGTGTGTGGGACTGTACTTTGCCTCCAGGCATCCAGACCTGAGAAACAATAAAATTGTCTTGTGTGGCTGGGAAAAGGAGGAAGACTGGTGTTTGTTTCTTTGGTCCTTTCATTCTTGGTGTTTGTGTGTGACAGAAGACGGGAATACAGAGTTGAAGTGGTGGCAGGGAGTGGCAAACAATCAGCTTTGGTTTGAAGCTGCTGAGTGAGGACTTCCTGCACACAGAGGTGGGCAGAGGGAGTGGTGGTGTGCTCCTTAACTGTTGGTGGAGTCCAAGCCCAGGCTGGTTTTCCTCTGCCTGATGCCTGGGAGAAGAGACAAATTTTGTTCCTGTGATGACTCTCCACTACTCCGAGGACTCTTTGCAATTCATTGAGAAGGATTGGTGCCTTGGAGCCCCCTGTTCACGTACATCCTGGTGCTTTCAGTCTTCTTTGGCAGCATTTTCTGCAATAGCTTTTTTCCTTTGTTTCTTTTGGTGCTGAAAACCCCAAGCAGCCTTGATTAGCCACCTTCCACATCTGATGTGCTGTTTCAGCGGTTAAGAATGAGGTTATGCCCAAAGCTAATGTCAAAAACAACATCTGAAAGCTGATTATGTTCTCCCCAGTACTTTAAATATGCTTCAGTGGGTTTTCATTGTCAAAGAGGGAGGCCTTCATTGTACCACATAATGCAGTAAAATGAGGATTACTTGGATTTCAGTGCATGAGATTATAGCAGCTGACAGGCACCTGTTTCAGGAAGTATATTGTATTTCTAAGCACAAGTATTTTATAAAAATTGAGTGAGATTTCACATAAAACTTTTGTATTGAAACTTTATTAGTAGGTTTAAGTACAAAAAAAGGCATCAGGGAATCTGGATGGATGTATTTCTTAGTGGCCCTTATAGTTCTGACAGTCCATTCTAATAATAAAGCGTGGAACCTGTCAAATGATGGCACAAATATCCTAATCTGAACTGACATGGCTTTCTAGCCCAGTTCATCAGTCATGTTTTATTAGCTTTAGCAGACCCAAGCTGCTATCTGTCATTTTGATGCTGCAGTGGTGACAAAAAATGGTGCCGAAAATGTGCTACAGGTGTAACTTTCACTCAAAGAGCATTTCTGAGCAGCAGTCAGGCTTGTGTTCACATGGGGAGAGAGTGCCATCTTCAGTTTCACATCCTCACTGGAAAAAGGCTGAACTTCCTAGTGCTGCCTGATGGCTAAGGAGTGAGGAAAAGTACTGGCAGAAATTTAGAATTCTTATTTTTGTTAAGACTTCTGAAGGAAGATACTAACCACCATTTTTTTTCTCAGTTTAAGATACAGTTAATTAAGATCTATCTGTTGTGATAAGCAATTTTCAGGTGGTTTATTCTTTCGGTTTGCAGTGCTGTATGAAGAAAACAGCAATTGCCAGTTGGATCACAAACCTCTTGTAACCAGTAGCACTTGTATGCCTAACCAATGAGAGCTAGGAGGCTCTGCTGCAGATGTACTGTGTTTTATAAGAACCATCAATTCCATGTATTCTTTCAGCCCAGAACTGGCTTGGTGTTTTCACTGGGGTCCTGGCACTTGACCCTTGTTTTTCTTGGCTCTGTATCATTTTACAGCAGAGCTCGAGGACACTCCTCATCTCTTGTTTCCAGCATGTTAACATATTCAAGTAAATATTATCTGGCACAGGCACATGCATTATCCTTCTGGGGAGTATTTGTAAAAGTTTTAAATCCAGATCAAACAATGGCATCCATCTTCCTTCCTCTTGAATTTCTTTTATTCACAAGATGAATGTTGCTGGCAAAAATTCTTTGATCTTTAAAAAGACTTTCTGTTGCTTATATTCACAGACAAGGTAAGCACTTATAAATACCTGAATTACTTGCAGAATATATGCCCAGGTATGACTTTTCTGTATATTTTAACACTTAATAGAGCTTTGCACAATAAGGAGCAGATGTGTCATAGCGACAGCAGGCGAGCAGGGACCAGGAAGGTGGTTTCATTAAAAGAGCCTTGGGATAAATGCAGCACATTAGATACCCACTGAAAGACAGGAGCTGTTGATGGGGTGACCCCTGAATGCAAGTCATCTTACTATAAACAGGAGGGTGTGGAAAGCCATTGGACAGAGCCAAGGTTGTTTACTATCTAGATCTCCTCCTAGTTAACTTAAGTAACTGGACTGTGCTAGGCTCGGCATGACAGTTCAAGGAAGAACAAAGTGTCTTCAGTTTTCCCGAGTTTAAAAAACCCTAGCTGACTGATGCAAAAGCTTTTTGGGTTCCGAAAACCTGCCTGCACACCTTAGCTGCTCTACAGTGGAAGTTAATTAGTGTGAAACGTAACAGATATTCTCTTCTTTTTTTTTGTCCTGGAAACTGACTTTGCATATCTGGGGAATTGGTTTCTGTTCTTCAGAGACTACTGAGGTAAGGTTATGATGGATTTTAATTTGCAATATTGATGCAAATGTTGTTTAATGATAAAATGGGAGATATAAATGGGTATTAATTCCCATTCAGATTTTGTTCTGAAAAGGAGATTTGATTTTAATTTCTGTAGTAATGGTTTCAAACTTGGTTTTGGAACAAGGTATTTATTCATGGTGGCTCTAGAGTGCAGGAGTTTAGATAGGTCACAGGACTGGATTCATCAGGTTCTTTTAGGTGCAGCTTTTGTATATCACGGGAGGTTACTTATTAAGTACTGTAAGAAGTAAAATATGTCATTCTATAATATTCTGCAAATATTACATTTTGTCAAATCTGTGAGCAGTTCCTTGGTGTGTTATTCAATAACATATTTATAAGAGACACTTAAAGGCCAGTAGGCTGAGACAGGTGTCTAGACATAAGCTAAATTCAAATTAATTATCACTAAACTACAAAAGTGGAGATACAATAAAATAAATTTAATTTACTGATACTTAATTCAAATCCCTTTATTTAATTTCTGAGTTGATTAAACATGCATTTGGAACAAATAGTGCTGAAGTTTAAATATGCTAAAGCATCGGTCTTACCTCCTCCAAAGTTCGCTGTCTTTAATGCCATCTATTATTTTTAATGCGCTTTGCAGTTGAACAGACTGGTTTTTTGTGAATAAATTGTGATTAAAGCTTTCTTCAGGGAGCCCATGTGCATGTGCTGCTGTTGTGCTCAGATGCTGTTCCCTGCCGTGGGGTCCGCGCAGCAGCGTGAGCAGCAGTGCAGAGGCCACAGTGGGAGCTGGCATGGGGATTACTGCTCCTTAAATGTCCGTTTCATTCAGGGAAGCTCAGCCGGGGTTCACTCTGGGAGTGCTGTTTTATTATCCTAGAGCAGCAAGCAAAGTCCCAGGAAAGAAAGAGCAAGGCAATTTGGTCCAGCTGTAAACAGGCATTTACAGCCATAGGGATCTGTAACAGGTAGGGAACCTCTCTGGAAGAAAGGTATGATAAATTCTTACAGCCAGTAAGTTCTTCGATTTTGTGCCTGTGGTCTGGTAAGCAGCAAGCTGCAGGATCCAGTTACATGTTTCTTTTCTTGGTCTGTTCACTATTTTCTGAAATACATTTCAGCTAAACTGCTTTTGGCTGTCTCAGTAACTTTAGTGCCATTAAAATTTTTTTCTAAACTAAATCAAATGTAAATTTGAAAAAGGTTTAGAAACCAAGTAATATTTTAAATTCCTGAATTAAGAAATAGTTCTTGCCAAAGCATTTGTCCAAGATAATTTGAGATTTATAAAAGTATATTTTGTTAAATGGCACAGCATATCAAATAGCAGCAACCTTGTGTGAATGTGGATAGTATCAAGCAAAAGAACTTAAATTTGGCTTTGCAAAACATCTGTATGTTTGTATGTTTGTGTTTTGTTGTGATCACGCACGCACATATATATGCGTGTTAGAGTGCGCTCCAAGGAAGCTAATTCATCTTTTACAGAAATTAGAAGTCAAGGTTATTTTCTTAAACAGAATGTGGTTTGTGAAAATGTCTGAATATACTGTTAAATAGAAGAAGCAGATGAAAAACCACATTGCATACTATCTCGCTCACATGCTTACCTATAATTCTTATCTTTTTTTTCAGTTGTTTTCTTTGCAAATAGCTATACATAAATTTTATTGAATTTACATTTACTTTGGGAGAATAGAGGAAATAATTAGCACATTGTTCAGTTTTAAGCTTTGAATTGTAAAACTTATTTAGTAAATGTTAGTCACAAGGGATTAAAAATTTAACATGTTGTTTCAGTATTTTTAAATAATCGAAGAGCATGACTGTATTAAATTTATGTACAAAAGGTATGTGAGAAGTTTGCAGAATTTAATGCTGTAGCTAATATGCTACTTGCTTTCTTTTTATGTTTTATTTTATTAAAGGTATTTTTAATCATATTGCCAGAAAAAATAAATAATATACATTTCAGTAATAGCTTAACAGGAAGGATAACATCTATGTGGTTTATTTCTCTTTGCAATATTCAATCATTGCTTTGCATTAATACATAATTAAACAATATTCAATTATGAGTAAATATCTGCAGAAAAGGTGAAGATTTTTTTAAAAGCTGATTTTAAGATGGATCCCTTTTTAGTCCTAGAAGGATGAAGTTAAAAATACACATTGAAGAAGAACCTGGATTGATTTAAAATGCATAATTATTTTATTGTTTGCATTAGGTTGAACAGAAATAGCTAGGCAGAGTCCCAGGATAGTAAAATTTACATATTATTTTACCTAGGGTTAATCGATGATTTGGTTCCTAGATATTGAAGTACTTTGCTTGTTCTCGTCGTAAATCTGTTATTGTTCTTCACATTAATTTCAGGGATAAGTCATGACTTATAAGTCATTAACTGACCTTTACAATCACATAAGCTTGGCTGTTTGTCTGGTAAAACTCATAACAAAACCTTTGGAAGGTAAAATAATCGGAAGTGATTTAACATAAACAGAGATTCTGCGTGTATTATCTGTATTTATTTGCACACATGCACCAGAAGTTGCTTTTGTGTGTTTACATGAATGATTGAACAATTCTTTTCATCACGGGTGTTCTCATGGATAAAATGAATTGTCCCTTTATGAGATTTTTTGCTGTACTTGAAGTATTTGTACTGCTATTCCAGGTGAGCTCTGCATTCAATTAGAGCCACAGCTAAGAACCAAATGTCCATGTTGCTCTGAACATTCAAACTGTTAGCTCCACTGAAGCCCAGTTTAACTTGATTGATACTCGGATTTTAAAGCAAATAAGGACTAACTTTTGCCTGTGGCAAAATATCTTTGAAGTTTCGTGCCTGTGCCGAGGCTGGATTAGCTAAGTGATAGCACCGGGGCTGGGACTGTGACCCTGTTGTGCTTGGCAGGTTGTGATAAATGGGGGAATCTTTCTTAACCTCGTGGCCAAAACATTCCAGGATCGGGATGGGGAGACAGGAGAGAAGGGAGGAGAGTCGAAAGATGCAGGAGATTTCGCTTGTTGAGCCGGAGACAAAGGACACTTGCTCACTTGTCTAGAATAGGGGCAAATGTGCAGAGTCTTGTGGGAGAAATGGCTGCAGATGTGCTGAAAATATACTTTATTGTAACTCCTGGGCATTGCCCTGGGTACATGAAATTCATCTGTCACTATGAAGCTGTCTCTTTATTTCTGTTTTGAATGCTTTGAGAGTTCAGGGAATCTTGGTTGTTATATTTTCCTAAACTAAACTGGTTTTTTTTTTTCTTTAACACTTGAGATGGGTATATAAAAAACATCCAAAATAAATTGGAAGGATTCCTTATTCTAATTGCCTGCTGGCTAAAGAATTTACTGGAGGACAGCAAATATAAACAAAATGGTATGAATTTGGAAAAACAAACCCTGACAAAGTTAATTGATTGCTTCTGGAAAGCTAGTTCAACTATTTTGTGTATAAAACACCTTTAAAATTAAAACATACTTTCAAATATTTTAAAATTCTTCATTTTAATATAGCAGTATGAATAATTTAAAAAATGAAAATCTCTTTGGATATACTAAAGATCTATAGTGAGATATTACCAGTCAAATTTTCAAACCTGAAGAAAGAGACAAAATTGGCCTACATGTGAGCTGAAATAAGATCTGTCAAATGGTTCTTTTGTGCGGCAGCATTTTAAGAGCTGTATTGCCTCTGATGTTGTCCCCCTTGGCTGATAATGAAAAATGTATTAATAGATTACAGTTTGAGATTTATTTACATACTTTATGCTGTAAATACAGCTATTCTGACTACTGCTAAGAAGTACAGCATAACGCAAGTGACAAAACCAAAATTAAATATTCTTAATGTGATTTCTAATTGTGGCTGTTGTTGTTACTAGTATATGACCAAATGCATGTTGTATTCCTGTGTATAGATACTACTTATCATTTATCCTTTTACGATTAATTTCCCTGAATGACATTTTAACCCTACAATATTAACAGGGTTTTTAAAGAATGTTGTGTTGTAAATCGTCATTAATATTTGAATAATCTAAAATCTAAATCATATGTATAAAAAGTAGTCTCACTACATAGGAGTTTGCTTCTGTGATGTTTACTAGCACATAGTAACTATAGTGCACAGTATGTGCAGTACATTTTCCTATGTATTTATTAGAAAGTATTTTATCTGTGGTTTGCCTTTGCTAAATTATTATTCTTTTCCTTATACCCCTAAAAAAAAAAAAAAAAAAAAGACTCATTTCCTAGCAGCATTTTCTTCACTTTTACTGACATGTTCCAAAGACACTGAAAATTAAAGGAACCAGAAACAAAGTAAATTTGTTGCCTGATGATACAAATGCATGTGAATAGGTCTTTAGATTATATCCAGTGTTTGTGTGATTTTACACTGCAGCACTGTGTGTCCTTTTATCTGACCTCTAACAAATGATTTTTTCAACAGTCCGATAATACCTGGGCCGTAAAAATCTGATTATTTCATTTTCACCATTAAGTAGTTTGAACTACAAATAATCTTTTGCATCTCTACTATGAGAAAAATAGTTTGCTGAAGTTCTTAGTTGTCTGATGTAGTTTATAATTGTTACAACAGCTGCTAGAAATTGTTGCTAAAATTCTAAACAAATTAGCTTCAGTAATGTGGGAGAACAGAAATGTATGAAGCTAGGAAAAAGCACAGCTGTTCACTGTAAGTGTACAGGAGATTTACTTGGTAATTTTCTTAATAGACTATGATGTGCACTTCTTTATTACCTTCTCATTCCACTTTTTTCAAAAGTTTTGAACACACTTTTAAAAATAATTTGTAAAACAGTCATTTGTATACACTTTAAGCCGGTCGTTTTAATTGGAATAGCCTCCGTGCATTGTGCAAAAATACTAGTATTTTACAATTAGCTGGTGACTTCAGCTTGGGTGTTTTTCATAGACCAAATTATTTGTTCATTAACAGATTCATAGATATTATCTGTGGAAAAGTCAGATATTTATAGCTGAATACCTTTGATCTACTACGAGGAGAAAAGCTACTGCAGAATAGCAGAACAGTTTTAATTGTTGGGGCTTTGTGGTAAGTTTTTTTTAGTTTTATTTTATTTTAGTACTGTTTTAACATAATTCCCATCTTCCACAATGCCTACAGGACTCTGCCAGCTGTTAATAGGTAGGCAGGTGCTGGGCTAAAATCATGTTCATATTACCTGCTCATATTACCGTGTTCATCTCCTTCCAACCTGTCTTATTGCTCTGTCCACCTGTTGCTTCTTGGCATTAATTGAGCCCCTTGTCCTACAAAGGCTATTCAGACTTACCTTCATTATTCTGAATTGTTGCATTGACAGTAACAGGCCAAGCTACCATGATCCGATTTAGGCCTAAGCTTAAATCTTAGTGGGCTTGTCCCAAGCTTGACAACCCCTCTGCTGAGGGAATGCCTTTTGCTGGAGGAGTGAATACGGCGTCCCCTCAGGCAGCTGTTGCTGAAGCCCAGGCAGAATTTGGCAGAACTGGATCTCACTCCACAGTCATTGCAGTTGGTCACAAAGAGCCTCTTTGCATTCTCAGGTCTCCACACGTGTACTCAGCATAAAAGTGCTCTTGACTTTCAGGGCTGTGAAGGAGCACAGTGAATAACAGGTATTTTTACTGATAAAAATTATCAATGTTTAGATAATGAAGAAGTCAGATGTTCTTAATTATCTGTGAATAAGGCTCAGTTACATTTTCTCATCTTTCTGGTACTCTGTGTCACTTATAACAGTGTCAGTTGAATATGGTTGTCTCTCCTGAGAGATGGAGAAGGATCCAAAAAACACAGAAGTGGCTTGAGTCCTTCTTACTAGCTGCACACTAAGAAATGTACTGAAAATCTGCAGTAGTTTCTCTCCCTTTCTTTGGACATGTGCAACGTTACCTCTGATTCTGTGTGACATACGTGTCATGGACAGGTCGCACAGGGTGGATTATGCTGGCAGACACTGCAGGTAATAGCTGGTCTCCTACCATTACATCTGGCTCATACAGCTTGGGTAAGACCAAAAGTGAAGAAAAGTTGGCTGAAAAGTATCTGAGCAAAATTGGCACCAGTGAACAAGTGGCTAAACTTGGAAGAGCTTGTAGGAAGAGCTTACCGTGTTGTCTGGAATAATTCAAACCTCAACCTCGGAACTTTCTGTGGACTGCCAATAAATCAAGTTGTCATGTAGCTGAATCCATATACAATGCTTTCAGTGTGCCCAAACTATTCCAACCCATTCTGTCAGACCATGATCTGAGTCAGGTATTCATTCTTAAACAGGTTGTACTTCCATGAAGACTTCAGTGCTTGAAAACTAATTAGTACAGAGGTCACATCAAGTAAGGGTATTGTGAACACATTAGAGCTGTTTTTCTTTTCCTGAGCTTTTTGAATATAGTTCAAAACCACAATCCTTGTCTTTAAAGTCCCTTTAGCTCTGGGATGAAGAATGCAGCCAATGAGTATGCTTCTCTAAGACAGAGAGGATAGTGAAACTGATGGTTTTTCAGACATTGCTTACTTAACACCGACCCAGCATTGGTAGGTTAGCTCTCAATGCAGCCAAGAAACATAACATATTTGACCAAGAATAAGGCACATTTTCTGGGGGCTGATCCGCTTTAACCTTAGCACATGGCAATATGTATATTAAAAACACAGAAGACAAACAAAAGAGTACAAGGAGAGTAAAATAAATTCTTTGCTAAATCAGAATATTTTACATGTATATATTTCATCATCTGTAGTGGGGATGAGTATTTGATAGATGTGAGATCATGTTGTTTACTGCACTGGGGTATCAATATGCTCCTTGGTAAAAACCAGGATAGTAAAGTACAGAAAGGAGGAGATGATCGACAAGGCCATTTGTTTAAATTTCATCTAAGTGAGGGATGGAAAAGTTGTGACAAGTGTTCTTTGATCTCAAGGGGAAAGACAGATTATTTTCTGATGAGGCAAACGAGTTAGGAGAGAAGTTGTCCTTTGTTCCTGAGGGGGTCAGTATGTAAACTCTTGGGTGAACTAAGGGGAAGCTGGATTCCAATGAGACACCAGCATTGTCAGAACAGAAAAGTGCCTGAGGGCAGGGATACTTGACTTGTGGTGGTGAAGTCAGCATTAGCAGTAGAAATACACTGTACTGTTCCTCATATAAGTTGGTTTCCACATGAAAAGAAAACAGCATGTTCTATTATGCTTTATGGCACAGTACTATAGGCTTTTAACAAAATACCTTGAAGTATTTGCATGATCTATTTGCAACATGGCCAAGTTAACACAGCCATAGGAGCATTAACTTTTGAACTTCCTGACTTTCATTGCTTTAAATTTCAGCTTCAAAGTTTACTCTTTTTTTCTTTGCATTTGTTGGCCCTGGTTGGTTTTGAAAAGCAGGAGGAAAGAAAATAAGTTCAGGTTTTCTGAAGGGGCTCTGAATTTTAGGCATATAACAGGAGATGACTTGGTATTCCTTTGAATATTAAAGGATACCTCCAAAGCACTTTTGATACACCTAGTTTGCTTACAATATTTCTGTGGAGCTGAGGAATCACAAGATGGAATCTAGAAAGCATTGCACAGCATAACTGTTTTCCGCATTTCAGTACGTTTGGATTTTTTTTTTCCTGAAAAGAGATCAATCATATTTGGGAATGCTGATATTTAAAAAGCAAACACTTTAAAAAAAAATGGTGTGATTGCAACAAAACTGGAGGACATCATAGGAACATAACTGAAGTAAAAACAGTAAGGATTTTTCCATGTCTAGATTAAGAATTGTATCTTCTAGCTGATTGCCATTTTGGAGATACCAGGAAGACACCAGGAAGATGCCAAGGGTATACTGGTAGATTCAACTTCACTGAGATACAGTGCTTACTTGAAAAGGCAAAAAAAGCCAAAGGTTTGTGTTTAGATTGGTGTGGACATTTTTTAAGAGATGGTGGGGGTAGAGGGGAGGGAAAGAGCTAGGAAAACAACGTGAGAGAAAGAAAAGGAAAATAGAATTAGAAAAAAAACAGTGTTAGTGTTTTAGTATTTTTTCCTGAATCTGAATTTGTTGATAAATGAGCTCCAGGCTGATGGAGTTTCCAAACCTTTGGCCTTTGGAACATCTGAATGGGGAGCTAATGCCTTTCTTCCTTCCCTCCTTCCTTCTGCTCTTCCCTTCTTTTCCCTTTCCTTCTCTTCCCTTCTCTTCTCTTTTTTCTTGTCTTTTTTCTTTTCTTTTCTTTTTCAAAGGGAGCCAGGCCCACCCTCCCAGCTGCAAGGAAAAAGTGTTCTGTGAGCTCTGAGCTATTAGGTAACCCAGGCTGAAACAAAAAGTGCCATTGTAGTATGGCATTTGCCCTGCCTGACCCACCAGTTAAGGGAAGGCATATTTCCTTCTTTCATTGTACGCAAACAAACAAAAAGAAAAAAAGAATACCAGTTTTTCCCACAGTGCATGCATAGATGCTTTTCAAAATGTAGAAGTTAGTACTTTACAGGTTCCAATTTCTTAAATTATGACTTGAATGTTACGCCCTCTGATATTTTTAGTGCACTTGTGCCAAAGGCAATTTAAAATGTGTTTTAAAAATGTTTGCAGGTATAAAAGATTTTAAAGATGCTTAGAGCTCTGAACTGTTTGAACCCATTAGTCATGTTGCAAAAACAAACACGCAGGAAACCCTTCCACTAGCAAGAAATTACTAAGGAAGGAATGGTTAGTCCCCAATGATAGCATATGAATAAGAAAATTGAGGAGTTAAAGTTGTCTCAGATTTTATCAATTCATGTCACCTTAATGAAACCTTCATTCTCTAAAACTTCTCAGTAGAAACAGAGTTTTATATTGGATAAAGCTTTCTGATTTATGTCTCACAAAGACTTGTGTCAATAAGACTGTGCAGTGTGCCCAAAAGAAACGATCATTATAGTCTCACTGGAAGTATGAAAAAGGCATTTACCTGGATTGATTAAATTCCCATTAACTTCAATGTGTATGTAATGTGCACACCAGCAAGAGCTCTAGTGTGTCACTGCTCATCATTCCAGCCCGGTGAAATAAGACCTAAAGGAAATGCAGTGCCTCTTCGCGGCTCTTTGGGCTGTCCTTGGACTGGTTCCTGGTTTGTCCACACTCTTCTCGTCAGCAGTTTGTACAGAAAATCCAAAACATTGTGAGAGTCATGAAGATTGTCATCTCAAGAAGTGGAAGCATTTGAGATTATTGTATGCTTTTTAAGTCATAGCTCCCTTCTTAAAATTATCAAGCTCAGTGACTGGTTCAAAGGACCTGAGGTTCTAAATCATGCAGCTTCCATGGGAGTCATCTCTCTCCACTGTTATAATCAATGTTTCCGACAAAGAGGATTTCATGGAGGATGTCATGAGTCACACAGGCTTTGTCCCTCTCTCTTTTGCAGCACTATTCCATTCCTCAGTGTTTCCCAACTACCTGCATTTCAGCAGGTAAGTGGAGAGTAGAAGCCATTCGTCACTAATTCGTCATTAATTTGGTGCAATTCCCCACTGTCTGAAATAGGTGACTACTGTAGGTCTGGTGAAATACTCTGTGTCTTTCTGTTAGATATAAAGGAAGCCTTACGTGACAAGACTAGACCGATTTAGATGCCTGAACTGTAGGTATTTAATGCTAAATATATCCCTTCTGGATTAGTTTTCTTTGCAAGTTAGGTGTACATCTCCTAGTGGTGCAGACCAGAGTTACTACTGTACTACTCTGGCAAGAGGGAGGGGAGGCAGGAGGGTAGCAATGATGCATTTCATAGAGAAAAAATGTATCTCAGGAAAGGTTTGCATGGAAAACAGAAGAGATGGTGCAACAGCAGTTCCTATCCCTTGTTCCTATCCCTTGCTCTCACCCCTTAGAGGCATGGAAACATATCTGATGTCTTTGAACATGAAGTCTCCTCTTCTACATAAAATGCAAAGGTCAGAATCAGTGGTCTGCTTTCAGACTCAAAACTTTTAAATTTGCACTTTACTTTCATTTTTAAAAATGCATATTCAGACCTCAAGCTTGTTTTGATTAGAGTTGTCAATTGTAGTTGATGGCATAATGATTTCATTACTAAGGAATAGAATAGTCCACTGAATAGCTAAACCTAGTTTAGCTGATGAGCAGAAATGTTGTTTCCACTAGAGAACTAGGTCATATAGACTTTTACTAAGAAAAACCAAACCAACAACCAGAAATAGTGAATTTTAAATCAATTTATGTAGCATATTTTTCCTCATTCTTCCATTGCAGTAAGAACTCTTGTTTTCAGATCTGCTGAAATATGACAAATCTACTTCAGGGTGTGATTCCGATAAAATACAGCCATGTACAGTCTTTGCACTGTGAAAAACAGGGGAAAATATAAATTTTCTATTGCTTCAAGTTCTTTCATTCAGCAGTAGCATCAGTGTTTGGGTTTTTAACTACATCAGAAATGTAATTAAAATTTGCTTGTGCATAACCATATAGTCTTACATTTTCATATGCATTTTAATTTCATCTAATTTAATACAAACTTCAAATTATATAATTTTATTACTGTCAGTAGGTTTAAGTAAGTGAAATACTTATGAGATTTATGGAAGTGTGGCAGAATAGTGAATTACTGTGGAAAAATCAGTTCAGAATTTGGAATTATTTAGAATTCTTTTCAGATGTTTCTCTAGGTCTACTCAGCATGTTTGATTTTGCAGAAGCTTCACTGAGATTTTGTCTTCATAGGACATACATAGTTGGAGTATTATTTGAATTCAGTCATCAAAAAAATGCTTCATTTTCAATAATATTTGTTGTTTGGTTGTGGGGTTTTTTTAATTAAATTGAAAGCATGTATATTTTCTGTATGGCTATGACTTGTGACTAAATCCCAGCACAGTAAGCAAGCCCTTGCCCTGTTTTTGTTGGTCAAGCAAATGACATTATTTGTTTTGTGGTATCAATGACATCATGGCAGCAAAGGATATCTTTGGCAAATGGTATATATAAAGGCATTGTAAAGACAGTCTCTGTTAAGGTTTTTGTTGTCAAGATGGTTATAAAACTCCACGTAAACACTATCAAAGTCAGCATCTAAAAAAGACATTTGAGGAGAAGTACTTTTCTTTACTATTCATTCTGATCACAGTGTCACTGATATCCTGAGTCATATTCTTCTACCTGACATTTCCATCGAATTGTTCCCCTGCCTGTGCCATCCTCTCCTGGCATTGTTCTACAGACATAGTCCCTTCCCTGGACAGCGAGCAGAGAGGGGGCAACTTTCTCCAGAGTAGTGTGCCGTAGGGAGTCATCCAGGCAGTCAGTGCACTTGCTCTGCCCATACTCCAGAGCAATCACACAGGCTGAGGAAAAACAAAGAAGTGCTTTGAGGTTGTCCTTGGGTCTTGCAAAAAGTACTTTTCTTTCTTCATTCTTGTCTCCTTGATGTTAGAAGCATGCATAGCTGCTTCCTCCAGGCCCAAAGCATTGCAGGCTCTACTCAGCCCTGTTGCTATGCTACCCTACTGATTTAGGAGGGATCCTCAAGGCCATAATTGGTGGTGAAGTAGATGAGGGAACTCAGCAGATTCATTGCCAGAATAATTTAGTGCTGATGTGGCAAGATTTTTCAGCTGTAAGTGTTAGAAGGGATTTCTCACCTGTGTTGCATTACGAGTTTAATACCACCAGTGTGTGTGTGTGAGAACACCTCATAGAGCAGGACCATTTCATGGTTTAACATTTAGTGTAATGGGGTCCAATAAAATCATGTTAAAAGATGTTAATGTTGCAAAGAAAAACATCAGAAGCAAGGAAATGCCAGAATTAATATGGCCTGTGGAAATTCAGCCTCTTACGCATTATGGTGCAGATCTTATTACCTGACATCCTAGGCTTTCCAGGGGATATCTTTTTTTTCAGTGAATGCATACTTAGATTTTTCTTTTAATGTTCCTCACTCTATCTTTGTTAAACATGAAGCATCCAAAGCTCAATTAATATAAAATCCTTCATCATGTAAATATTTATCATATACCTCTATTGCAGTTCTTTGCTGCCTAATAAATGCATCTCTTTTTCACCATGACCTCAAATTATCAGACACTTTCAACAGTGTTCATATATGAATTCTGATGAACCAAGTCAGAGGTGAAGGTAGACATTGTATAAAACTTTGAATTTTTTTAATAAAAGTTTAAGCCAAATGAGACTTTCATTTTTCTATATAAATGTAACATTTATATACAGTCTTCTAAGTTCAAAGTGTAGTTTCCCAGCTTGGGTCATTAATTAGGTCTTAGTACAGCTGGAGTAGCAGAACTAGTCCATTGCTCTGGGCAGACTGGTCACTAATGACTTTCATAATGAGTTTCACAGGTATCTGATGAGTGCTTAGGCTTGTGTTTGCGGTGTTAGTCCCAAATCTAGAAGAGAGGAGAGCAGACTGTGGTGTTCCATCTCAGCTAGTCCCAGTATTCTTCTACTGTCCACACCACACCCCTACATCTGTCACATTTTTTTTCACTTGGTTTCTGCTCTCTTCTAGTTTTGCCACCATGGAGAGCCCATTCTTCTCTTGTCCCCTGATTTCTATTCCCTCTCCCTGTTCTTTTTTTTTTCCTGTTTTTCCTCCCTTCATTTGAGTCTACAGGGTTTTTTTTTCTTTCAGGGTACTGCCTGGGTACCCTGTACCCAGGGTACTGCACAGTGGGAGATGGAACTGACAAAGAAAAGAGGGACAGTTTTGATAATGTCAAATTTCCTGATGGCATGGGGTTCTCCTGGCACTCAGAAGTAATCCTAAGGCTCATTCATCACCAGCATCTTTGAGATGGAAAATATTCAATGCAGGTAGGGTCTCCAGAAATTCAGGAGCCAGACTGCAACAGGAGATCACCAACAGTGTGACAGGCCTTTTAGAATCTTAAAGACTGAAATAAATATGGACACCATTTCATTGTTACCAGGTATTGGTAACTCTCCCCCTCCCCTTTCAGTTTTGGGATTTTGCCTCCAGCTTTCAGGCACTGAAGCCAATCAGCAGCATAATGACATTCAAAACATGAACACAACAGTCTGTTCTCACAAATATTTGTATTTAAATGTTTTTAGCTGAAACTTCTCAAATATTTTGTAGCAGGCAACCAGAGTAGGAAAGTTCAGTGCAGTACAACAAAATTCAAACTGCAACTGGAATCTTACTCTTGTGAATGATTCTCAACATGCATTTAACTAAAATGGTGCGAAAACCTGTGTAAACAGAGAGGGGGGAAAGGAAAACAGAGCAGGAGTAAAGAAAAAGGTTCTTTTTATAGCATTTAACACATGAGAATGTAAATAAATGTGGTGTTAGCAAAAGTTAATTATTTTGAAAACAGTCAGCAGGGCAGATTAAGAGGTAAAACAGTGCAGCTGAAGACAAAGGAAACAATATTTAGTATTTGATCAGACGTTTTCACAGTGATTTTCTGTTCACCTTCAAGGGTGGCATAATTTTATGAATAACAGAATTTGTTTTGCTACTTGAGTAGCCTTGAAGAGAAATGGTGTTCATATGGCCACTTGAAAGAAAATCCCATGCCTGTTCGTCCTTTAAGAAATAACATTTTTATTTATTAAATCTTTTCTCTCAAAGAGGGACCCTAAAGATACACAGTGAAGTTTGCATTTAGTCTCAGAGGAAAAACCAAATCTATACTCTACACTTCTGCACGGTTCTTCAGATGATGATCATAGATTAACTGCATCATCTATATGCCAAGCAACAAACCTGAAATATTCTCACTTTTTAAAGTATTTTGCTTTCATTGCAATATTCTTAAATAAAAAATACTCACTCTTTTCCTCCCCAGGTTTGTTGCATCACACAGGAAGTGAGTAGTTTTGATACAATTGGTCAGTGGCTTTTCTGCTATGACCTTTCAACTTTTATAAAAATTTATCAGTTGGGGTTTTTGTTGGTGGTTTTTAATTTCTTTTTTTTCTTAATGTTTAATGTTAATTTAATGTTTAATGTTAATTTATACAGATAAAACATAATCTTTCAGAATTTTGATTGCTTTGTAATGTTGGTCAAAACAAAATACATTAATAGTGTGAGCTATGGTAGGAAAACTTGTCTGTGAGTACCCAATTACTGCATCTCACATCCCTGCCCAGGAAAAACTGGGCTCTTAATATATTCTGTGTATTAAAAGTGCTCAGATTATGTTAATGTGTACTGGAACTATCTTAGGGCTTCTGTGGTAGTTGTCCACCACGGGACATGCCATCATTTTGCAAAATCTGGGTGTTGGGATGCCTGGGTGACAGGCTCTCCAGCAGCTGGTTGAAGTCAGTGGTTGAAGTTTCCTGACCTGGGGAGTGAGATCTGAGCCCCAGTGCAAATGTGAGAGACAGTGCTACTGGTGGCAACCACAGGAGAGCAAAGAAATTGGAAAGGAATGTATAAATGCCAGTAAATTTAAGAGCAAGGAGATAACAAAAATAATGCTGGAAATGAGCTTATGCTAAAGGGACATGGAAAAAGAAGCTCTACTAGGGTTTATACTATAGAGCTACCGGACATTTACTTATTTTTCTAATTAATTTTAATTATATTATGTTATTTTACTTTATAGCTTTAAATACATTATGTTTTCAATCATTTAAAATTATATTTTATATGTGAAATGAATTTTTTTTTTTTCTGGTCAAATCCTCTGTAACTCAGTTGAGACAAACTGCTTCTGAAATTACACACATCCTGTCAAGGAGAGGCTGTTGTGATTTCAGTGTCTTTAAATGCATGTAACTATATTTTTTTAACATTTCCCTCTGATACTGACACTCAGGAGACAATCAGTACAGTAATCTGAATAACTATTTCTCATGTTTGTATATAATGCACATTGAAGGCATTTTTCATGGTAGATGGTCAGATGCTTCTATATCTGAAGTATTTTATTGTATTTCAGATGTTACGCTACTTTAATAACAATGTGGTTAACATAAATCCATAGCAATGATGTTTGCACCTGAATTTTTATATGCCTGTCAGGTTTGTGTTTGTGTGAGCCCTGACTGTGTCTCATGCTCTGTGAGTGGCTCATCTCTATGAGTGATGTTCCATGGCATTCAGCTGAGTGATTTTATATATATATAATATTTAGAATTAGTCTAATCCTTCTTTCAGTTGGGCCTGGTGAGTGTTTTATCATTTTTCAATAACTTCAATAGAAGTGGGTCAAAGTCACAATTTTTTTTTTTCTCTGAAATACTTTTAAAGTAGCAAAAAAGTATAGAAGAGTTTCTTGATGCAAGGTATCCTGAAACTTGTCATTGAACTTGCTGGTTGTAAAGGGAATGTTTTTTTTTATTGTGTCTCTCACACAAAATGAGCCTCAGTGAGTGATATTTCTAGGTGGCATTAAAACTGGAACTTTGAAACCTCCCACAGAGCCCTGGATTTTGCATTAGCAAGCCAGAGAGCAAAATATTTTTTCCTCTGCTGAAAATGCCAATAATTTAGATTACCAGAAGGTGCAATTAAACTTTTGCTGGAAATCATGAAGATCCCAAGGAGATCCCCAGTCTGCAAGAGAACAGTTTTCTGGGTTTTTTACAGTGATGTATTTTATCACCTCCAATCAGCCTACAGCAGTGTATTGTGGAGATCAAATTGGAAGCTAAAATCTCTTTTATGGAAAGTAGTTATGTATTGTAACTATGAGTGAAAACGGTGCATGTGTTCACTGATGCAGTAAGAAAATATAGTTAACATACAGTTAGCAGATTCACAAAATTAAAAATACCATATGAATTATTTAACTAATGGTGCGCTTTGCCCCAGAACCTGGTGTTTATTATTTTGAGCTTTAGCAGGAAACAGAAGCAGTATCAATTGGGGAAACATTTCTTGGCCAAGCTGAGAACAGTATGGCTTTCTCATTTCAAAGTGGGGAACCTGGTTCTTTGGTTTCTTTGTTCCTAGTTAAGACTACTCCCCAAGCTATTTTAGCTGAACATTTTACCCACTAATGGAGCCTGGGGAAGTGCAGTTGGCAGCTGTTCATGGGATAATAATGAAACACACTGTTTAGTACTGCAAACCGCTGCTGTAAAGTGCGGGAAATATTTTATAGAGATCCCGGAGAGCAGAGTAGGATCCGCTTTAAGTTCTGCTGTAAGTGCATGAACGGGGAGCAACAGGAAGTTGTGTTTCAAGTGAGAGTAACCAGCACTGCTTTGCTTTTGCAGGTGAAGAAGCCGTGTCCAGAGGCTGATGGTTCAGAGCCGCAGAACCCCAGGTATGGTACTGGAGGGCCGACGCCGACTGACGGCGGTGCGGTGGCGGAGAGCGAGGCTGGGCTGTGCTGCGGATTTGTAGCATCAGAACCCCAGAGTCACATTTTGCAAAGAACGAGTGGTTGGATTAGCTGTAATGGTTTTCACTCTGGAAAAGGGTTTCTTCTCTTTTCCCAGTCAAAGATGCAGCCTAGAGTCTGGGTTGTTGAATTTAGATGATGGCATAACACTGAATGGTCACATTCAATTAAAAAAAAAAATCCCAACCGTGAAATAGTGTCGGGAAATCTGTGTGGCCAGATCTCACTTTCTTCAGTTATCCCTTTTCTGCATATCTGAGTCTTGAAGTTTATTGAAAATATAGTTGATTTCCAGTGTGGAAAACTAATTATTTATTTGGGAAAATTTGCACTTACCAAAACTTCATTTTGTTTTCACATGTGAAAAACATGCTGTGTTCATAAGCTGGAAAGAAGCCGTACATTCCTTTCCAGCACAGTCGTTTCTAATATCATGTACATGAGAAAAAGGAAACTGATTTAACTTCCATGTTTCACACATGTATGTATGTGTATGGATAGTTTTGAGCAAGTGAAGTAGTAGCTGTTTTAGATGTGCATCTTCCTGGTGGTTACTAAACTGGTGGATAGTTTTCTTCAATTTTTATTGAGTGCTTCTTGTCTTTGTCTTGCTTCTGCATAGAAGACTATTTCAGTGTCATGAAAACTCAGAAGCTTTCACTGTGAGGGGAAAGCCACAAAATAAACCTGACATTTCACTAACATTGTCACTAAAACGCAGAAAAGTTAAATAATTCAAGGTTTGCCCCCCAAACCCATCCTCACCTATATCTTAACTATGTTCCTTAACTATTGCAGCAGGATCCTCTGGGGGTCATCTGCAATATCCATTATAGTATCTGTGCCTTGAGCTGCCCTGTGCACCATTGAATATCTTTGATTAGCTCATGTCTGTTATTAATATGTCTTCTCATTTAGTTTGGTAAGAATTGAAAAGGGAAGAGATAGTTCAATGTCCAAGTATGTTTTTGGCGTAGTCAGTAGCAGTCTTGACCTGGACTCAGTGGAAACCTGCTTTGCCCTTCAGTACTCATAACTTCTAAGTGAAAAACTTATCTGCTGTGCTGCTGCCTTGGATTAAAATTTATTATAAAAGTCGAGTTCTTTCTGAGTATTTTGACCATGGAGAATCCCCACTTAGCATAACCCTCGTATACAGGTGCGTAGTTCAAAGTGTCATGGTTGCCCAAATGAGACTATTATACCTCAAGCCTTTAAAAACTATGAATTCCAGTCTGATGTAATTTCATCAAAGTGTGATGAAAACAAACTGCAACAAACATGAGGACCCAGAATGCAATGTACTGTTACTATCTCTGCACATCAGGAAATTTCTTACAAGGTGTAGTTAAATTCTTCGTGCTGAATCTGATTAATAAGATACTTTTTTTTCTCCTGAACGTGCAAGAGAACCCATGTTACAAATAATCAATCAGGTAGTTTCATTTTTTGAAGTGCATTTTCAAAGAGAAAGACTTTTCATTTTGAGCTCTGCCACCTCCATTGAAGGATATATCAGACAGAGCTGAAATTAGTGTTCCTGGTCTGAGCATATGCAGTGCTGTGTGTACAGCCTGAAGTGGGATTTTTTGGTTGCAATGTGACTTCTGGTCTTGGAGAGGAATCTCTGACAGACCCCAGACTGGAGCAGCACTAGAGGGCTCTGTGTGGCACATCACACTTTAGAGCCTGGAGCTAGGTAATTCTTCTCTAAACAAGGCTTAAGTGAAAACACTGCACACAAAATGAAACATCAGCATAAAAATGAATGCTGGAGACACACAGCCTTACAGAATAGCTCCTGGCTTGGGACCTAAGGCCAATATCATTCATTTATTTAGCTAGCTTTATAGTCTGTTAGTTTTGGATTTGAAGCTATTACAATAAATGCAGATGGAAAGTGTTTTTACAGTAGGGAAGTAATTAAATTGGGTGTGGGAACTTTGTCAGGAGAATTCTTGGAGTGACATGTGTGTATCAGCAGATTCTTTGTCTTGCTTGGCCTGGGTTTGTCTTTTAGAAAGAAACATTCAAACTGCAGATGTGACTACTAAATTTTTTTAAGGGACGTACTAACCTATGTAGCATATCAGAAAATGCTTTTCAGAAGTGACCAGCTATACATGAAGTAAAAATCAACCTTGCCAGCATTTATTTAGAGAAAGTGGTTGTTGTCTTAGCAGACAGGTAAATTGCACAGAGGGAGAGGGATCTGTTGTTAAGAATTGAAGTTATGGTGAATAGGCGAGTTGTAGACACAAAAGGAAGCATATGACTCTTCAATGTCGCTGACAGACATTTTGATTGACAAACAACTTTGTCTTACAAATTCTGTCAGAGTTTCTTGGGAGATTTTTTATCAAATCCCTATGAAGGGGTTCTGAATACTTCCTTTTATACCTAGGTGATGGCATTATACCTTAGAGTGGTGGTATTGTGACTGTATCAATATTATGGCATTCTTTCGTCATAATTCTGTAGTAAAATTCACCCTGCAAGCCTGGATGGTTGTCCAGTCATGCAGAATGCTTTCTGGGGATGTTGGTGTATGACACACAGGCGGTGAATTCTTGGGACTTGCCAACTGTTCCACCACAAGTCTGGAGCAGGCAGGAGTAGCATGATGGACAACTCTGACATGCTGGCCCTGTTTCAAATTCACTTGTAAGTTTAGGGAGAGAAGTTCCTGTGTTCAGAGCCTACAAACACACATTGCTGTTAATTTTCTTATATGACAGGTGACTTTAAAATGGTATCAATCCTGAGTGTGCTGAACAGCTCCTATGTGAAATTTAATGTCATACAAGAATTGCTGAAGTCTTGAAAGTTAACTTGTTTGCAGTTATTAACGACCTTCCTTTTTACTTATATAATAAAAAAGCCATTTTAATTCTAATAAGGAATAATTTTGTTGCCCTAAAACCTGTAAGCTACACTTAAAACCTCATACCATGTGACCTGTGGAAATGCTAGAATATGTGTGATTCTGAAGTCTGGTAAAATAATAAATATGAAGTCCAAGATTTCTGCTCACACTCAGCAACAGCATATTCTATTTGGCCACACGTCCCAGGGCAGCATCTTTCTTTGAGATAGCAGTCTGCTTGATTAATGTGTCTCTCCTACCCCCAAATCCTCCTTCTCATACCACCAGGCCCGCCAGAGATTCCACTGTAAGACCAAAGTCAAGTCAGGAACTGAAGTATGAGAGCAAGTATTGGTTTTTCTGGGTTATAAAATGAAATAGGGAGGAGAGAAATGAAAAGAGGGAGTGGAAGTCACTGCAAATGGAAATTCAGCAGGGTCTTCTACTGCTTCCTCAAAGTTCACTGATTATAGGAAAAGTAATCATGTTTTTTAACCATCTGGAGAGGATGGAAGACTGCAGCGGAATGAAGAGATTTTTCTGACACTTTAAACACAGTTTCTTTTTTTCATGAAAGGGAACTGATGCCTTATTAAGGCTGTCCTAGAACAGAGGCTGGGTGGAGTTAAAGAATAAAGTAGGTATTTATTAAAAGGCCTCAATGGATACACCTCGGGCAGTACAATGGAAAATGGCTGAATATTTCACCTACTTTCCTTCTTTAAACTATGATATTTCTGTTGTGATCAAGCTATCTATAGGAATAAAGGGAAAACTTGAAAGTTTTGATGAGTAGTTTTGTAAGTTAGGGATAAAAGCTGACGAATCAACTTAGGAGTACTTAGGATACATAGTGTGAAAAATGCATTACTTGTGTATTTGCAGAAAGACAATGGATCTTTGTATTAGTAAGTTAAAATTAAGCCCTGAAGGCCAAGAAGTGCTCCACTTTATTGCATGATTTTTACTACAAACCTGTGGATCCAATATTTCCAGTAATATCCATTCTTCCTGGCTTTTCCTTTACATACTTTAAAAAAAAAATTCTAAAAGGAAAGGAAAAGGAAATGAAGCCAGTCTTAAGTTAATCCTCTTGTTTAAAACTTTATCAGATGCTGTTAGAGTGTAAATAAGGGGCACTACAGTTACTGCATTGATACCAGTTAGATGGGGTTCATCCCTATGAGTTACAAATTCATGAGTGATAATTAATGGTAAATACTGAATCGTATGCACAGATCAAGTTGCCAAATTAAGCAGTTATCCAAAAAAGCGCACAGGGATTTTTTATGTTTTTAAAAAGGCCTCCAATATTTCAATTTAATATGGGTTTCAGTGAGGTTCTTAGCATAGATTGCAGCTGTTCATCAGATGATGGCTGTTCTGTTCTTCAACACCCACGCTTCTATTTGCATCACAAAGTAAGATTTAAAAGATACGAATTCCTTTTTCTGTTTCATCTTAAAAGTCTGTCTTAAAACTTTTGAATGAGAAGTAGGCTTTCACATTTTCTCACTGGTCTCATTTTGATACCTACTCATGGTTTTTCATTGCTCAGGATACAGAGTGCACATACCTATCCAGAGACAATTATTGTCATTAATGCATTCACCTGTAAATAGATGGTGTTGAATGTCAGTGAGAGCTACCACAGTTTTCCCATTCCCTTCACTTCACTTGACCAAAATTTGTTTCCTCTGCAGTTTGGGCACACTGTTGTGGATGCAATGTTTACTATGTTCACTGTATCTGAGCTATGCTAATGCTGCATGTATGCATTCATTACCAGTGTTCCCATGATTTTTCATACACTTAAAAAAAATAAAAATAAAATTAACATGTATCTTCTGTGTCTAATTCCAGACAACCAGATCATCATGTTTCATTCTCATCAATTTCAACTAAAATACACCTGAGATTTCTTCCACCAAGTAATTCCCTCAACAAGACCTTAACAGTCTTATCTCAGAATGATCGCAGTCATGGTTCATTCTTTCAGTCAGGCACTGGTTGGCCCATATTTACCAGATCTAACACTCTAACTCCTGAGCCCAAATCCAAGCTTTACAGGCATCTGACAGATTCTGTGATGAAGCTTTCGTGCCTTTTCCATGACTTTGAAAACGGTTGACCATCTGCATACGTGTTTCTAGTAGAGTGGGATCAGCAGTACCTTCCCATTCGTTTGCAGTTCAAGAGATGAACAGCATTATTGTTCATAAAGTAAAGAGGAGCTTGCAACTGAGCTGCTGAGCAAGAAAAGCCATCAATAGCTATGGAAATTGTGATTAAAGTTTCAGCAATTATAATAGAAAAAATAAATAGTATTGGTAGTACAGTAAAAATGAGCAAACCAGTCTACCCGGCTTTCATATGTGTTGTTTAAGCACATTAGGCTCCCTAATTTTCTTCTCATCCATGTCTTAGAAACTTTTTAGAAGGTATGGGTTTGTTGTCTTTTGAACCATATGTAGCTTATCTTGACCAGAGGATAATGCTTTTCTGAGTCAGAAGTGTAGCTCCACCGAATCCCATACTGAATAATCATAATGATGTCATAAATGGGCTTCATTTGAGGAAATGAGTTATTGAGAGGACTCTGATTTAGACTTTGAAGGTGAGATTCCTCTCATCCTGAAGTAGACACGTAAGGTAGGCACTTTTGAAATGCCATTTATTTGAACTTCTTTCTTTCTGTTGACATCTTACTACAGTAAGACCTCTCCTGGGATCCCTCTTCTCCTGGGAAACCATGCAGACTCCACCAGCAATCACCTGTTGCTCTGCTGATTTATTGTAAGACCAACTAGATACACAATATGACCAAAGGCAATGAAAGCATTTCTTTCCATTTTACAGATCCAGCATTTCTGCAAAACTGGTCAATTCCAGAAGGGAATACCTGCAAAAATAAGATTAATCTTTAGCCATGAAAAAAGACCTTTTGACTGGCTTCTGGTATTTTTTAGGCTTGGGGCAGACTATAAGGAGGAACAGACACAGCAAAACAAATTTTCTATGAGAAGACAGAATAATTAAATTGAAAGATTGTCACAAGTAATTTTGGGGACTGGAAGAAAAACTAGTCAATAAGAGGGATGTTATATGCTAGAGTATAGCATTCATGTCAGTGAGGCTGCTACATTTACAAGCATTTCACCTAAGAGAAACGTTTGGCAGGATTGAGCCCAAACTACTCAGTCAAGACAGTGACTGGCAAAAAACATACAACAATTTTCCAGTTTTAAAATAACTACATTGTGGAATAAGACTTCTCATAAAGACTACATTCTGGGGCACACAGACTTAGCTTGCAGAGAATTTTTTACACAAATCTGGTACTTATTAAAGTTTTGTGCGCTCATTTAGTCTGCATGCCACTTGGGCAGTTGGAATCAATCAAAGTAATGTGGTTGGGAGATGATTCTTCACATACATGTAACTGAGTGACACACAGCAACCATGACAATTGCACTACAGTTCCTACAAGGAGTGGTGCCTTGCTATGTGGATTTTATTTTCAGGCATGTGGTTTTCAGGCAATGCAAGTCTCTCCTTTTTTTAGATCAGTCTGCGTGGTGTCTCTCTGCCTACTGAGCACTGATGTTCTCATTCTTTAACTTTAGAGATTCAGTCTTCTGATTACTCAAGGCCTATTGAAGCTGGTCACTGTCTGCCTGTCAGGTTTTGTTGGCTCTGGATCAAGCCTCCAAAGAGTTCTAAAAATATATATGATATGTTTACAGAAATTACAATAATCTATTTAGAGTGCAAATACATGGTAATTGATGACATCACAGGGAAGTATTTTAATGGTTTATATTAACAGATCCCTGTGGCTTATAACAATAAAAGTAATGTATTTTTTTATATTTCATGTCTGTTAAAATTCCTGAGGTTTTTTGTTAATATTGGGCATAACATACTTTCTGTGATATTAACAATAATTTATCCCTGTGATCCCAAGCCAGATCAAGTCACTGTTAAGACTTCCATTAACCTGAGTCAATGATGGGTCAGACTTTGGAATGAACGAAAGTAATAAAACATAAGGGTTTTTGTTTGTTTGTTTGTTTGTTTGGTCTGGTTGTGTTTTTGTGGTTTTTTTCATTGTTTGGTTTTGGTTTTTTGTGGGTTTTTTTATCACCGCATTGAAAAAAATCAGATGAACTAGATTCTAACAGAAGTATTAGTGGAAGTAATCTGGAGCTTTTGGAGATCAAAGCGCCTTGTGATTTTGGAGTTTGCTAAAGAGAGCAGGATTTCTGGATTAATTGATGTATGCATCAAATTTTTATAATTGTTGAATCTGCAGGAATATCTTAGATAAGGTAAATACTGGTTTTGAGTGAAAGAAGATGACCTAGGATTACCCCTAAAATGTTTTTACTTAATCCCATAGTCTCTTAGAGCCTTATCCTAAAATTTTAACTGGATTTTGAGCCATAAAATAACAGTGTTTATTCTTCTTACGTGTGCAGCACATGTAATCACAATGAGAAGGAGCTCTGTTTCTTTCTCCTGTGGTCTATTTTTTGCTCTGCCATATCACATTACAGCAGTACACAGGAGAACTAATTCAGACTTTGCTCCAGCTTCTTTGACCTCTTGTATACTCTAAATATATTTTACCATTGGTGAGCCTGAATAGTAAAAGTTCCACCTACTTTGCACTTAAATATAGCTGAAAAAATTCTGAGAAGAATGTAGACAATAAAAAGAAAATGGCCATTGAGGTCCAAATCTCATGTTCTGAGATTGGTTTGCTTTTTATATGAATCACATTTTTTCTCAAATATTTTTAAGAGTAATTTCTTGGCTAGATGTTTTGTATTTTAAATGTTGTCAGTCCCATGTACTCAGTAAGCATTTAACTAACACCATGCAGTTATTATGCTGTGCTCATATTTAACATACCAGAATTCACCTCTTTACCATCCTGCTAGGCCCTGATCAGTCATTAGAGAAAAAATAAGTAGGAAATAAAAATAGAATTTTCGTGGTTTATGCCCAGCTATCAACCAAACACCACACACCTCCACACACCCATCCCAGTGGAATGGAGAGAAGAATCAAAAGTAAAACTTGTAGCTTGAGATAAAACTGTGTAATAATTGAAACAAAAACTTGTAGCTTGAGATAAAACTGTGTAATAATTGAAACAAAGTAAAATATCTAATCATAGTAAATAATAACAGTAATGATAATAAAAAGAAAAAAAAGTACAAACAAGTAATTCACAAGAGTGTTCCTCACTGCTGACTAATGGCAGACCCTGTCCCAGAAGCCAGATAATCCTCACTTCTGGGTAACTCCTCCAGTTCATAAGCTGGGCATGATATTCCATGGTGTGGAATATTCCTTTGGCCCATTCAGGTCACCTGTCCCAGCTATGCTCCCTCACAGCCTTTTTTGCATACTTCCTCACTGGCAGAGCATGAGACACATAAGAAAAAGGTCCCTGACTTAGGATAAACATGACTTACCAAAACCAAAACATTCTCATGCTGAATCCAAAACAGTGCTGCAACAGCTACTGAGAAGAAATTAACTCTATCGCAGCTAAAGACAAGAATGAACAAAAACAATCCAGGTAAAAAGAGACCACATGCAAATAAGGTGATTGAGACCACATGTAAATAAGGTAATTGCAAGTTTGCTTTCTTTTTTCCTACCATCTGCATCTTCCACACATTACACAAATGCATTTTAAGCCTGCTGTAATATTTTAGGCTTTGCCTCCCCTCCTTATGTTAAGACAGCCTTATCAGAGAGCAATTCTGTACCTCAGCTCCCTCCACACACAGCTTAGTCTGAGCAGCAGTCAGTGTTGTTCTCCTCTGGGAACAGAAGTCAGAGGATCCAGATGACAAGGAGGCAAAGAGGCTCTTCCACAAGCAGCATCTGGCTCTTTGGCAGATTTGTCAAGCACTTCTGCTAATGGGTTTGGATTTGCCCAGGGGTCTTTTATGTGGTTACATTGCAGATGGTCTGTCTGTTCTATCTTCTAATTTTGAACACTTTTATTAAAAAGAAACCCAAACTGATAAGGTTCTTTATGGGTCTCACAAGATGCCTGTGCAGGCTCCTTTCTGTTAGTCATCGCAAAGCTTTCCATATATCCAAACGTGTGTCTTGAGTTTTGTTGGCAATTCTGGACTTAGTTCTCCAGTTTAGCTGCCAAGTGATATAATTTACTGTGATCTGAGTTTGTATTATTGTCAAATTTCTTTGGGAATTTCTTAATGTCATTTGTAGAGCAGAAATAACTTTACCTCCCCTTAAAGCATGAAATATACTTGCCTTCCACTAGCCATCCACCTTTGAAAACATTAATTTAAATCTGGTTTTGGTTAAATGTGAAAATTAGCATGATGGTCTCAATCTAATTCATAGGGGATTCGTGTCTGCCATTTAAGAGAGGCCCAGGACTGAAGCAGCAAGTCTGTGGGAAGGTATGTTTGGCAGAGCTATGGAGAAAGGCATATGCAGTGCCCAAATAAATAAAGCAATTCCATGGATCAACTTTTTAACAGAATTATTTATTGTGTGGCGAGAGTGCAGAAGAGGGCAGAGAGGGAGAACATCCTGTTTGGTGAATTCCATTTAAGTTCTGTTTCAATTTACAACTAAATCTCTGTCACTTTAATTTTTAAGGGTTTTGGGATTTTATTTGCTTTTCAGTGTTGAAGTAACTGGCAGGTGACTAGACATAAGATCATGTTTTATTCCTGTGTTATTTCAGGCTTATGTCTTATTTTCCTTCTAATTATGTAGATTAAATTAAATAGAAAATAAACCCCTGTGCTCTCAAAGATGTAGTGCTTTTCATGACTTTCTCAAAATAGTACCAGAGAAGCACATTCATCCCTCTTAGCATTTCATTATTATACCATGTTTCCCAACAGCAATATTTCAACATTTGCTGAGAAACAAGAATAGATGTATTAAAAAAAGCAGTCATGTTGTTACGGAGATCTCGGACCCTGCCCTGTCTCACAAACCAGGTTCTTGGGGAACCAGTGAGGAACCTGTCCTAAATGCAGTAAAGTTGCAATCTTGCGTCTGTAACATGGATGTGAGTGGACATAAAAACCAGCAGCACTGTAGGGCTTGTTTCCTGCTACCTTGTTTTTCCCTCAGTACTTGGACAGAAGTGGATATTTAATGATTTTAAAAGGCATTATGTCAGAAATCCTGGTGAGATCCAACCATTTGGTGTAAGCCACGTTTTGAACAGAGGGAGCTATAAAGGAGGGTAACCAGCAGAGAGTCTGGTTCCCAGGGCTGCTGGGTGTGTGCTGGGGCAGTGAGGACTGCAGTGGTGGCTCTGCTGGTGCCCTGTTCCTGTGGCTCTGGCCAGGCAGCCAGGTATGCCCTGGCCTGGGGGCTGGGTTATCAGCATGCAGGCTGAGCTGGAAATGGAGGTGTTACAGATTTGCAGCTGCTACCTGCCCCTTCTTGTGGCCCAAGGGGCTAATTCAGGGGAGGGGAACTGTGCCCCAGAGTTCTCAGCGACACGTATTTATTAACTCTTAGAAAAATCACCTACTTCACCCCAAATGAAAAAGGTGTGTATGCTTTAAGTTTCAAATTATAAAATAACTTGGGGAAATCAAATAGCAAAGTAAAATGAAGTGTTGTCATTTTATATCAGTTGTAAAAAACAGCCAGCATCGGTGCATTTATCAGAGCATCATTCTCTCTCTTGCTCAGGATAATGGAATTTGTTTTGAGTGTAATTAGTTATACAAAGTTCTTTTCAATTCTTCCAGGCAATAAGGTCATCCTGGGCAAAATGACAATGGATGTGTGCAGCACACCTAGTGTACCTTGCCATCCAGAATGGCTGTGCCCAGCTACACCATACAGTGATCAGATGCTGAAGCAGTTAAGGCATCAAGCAGTCAGCAAGTTGCATATATTTGTTTTATATTCTAAACCAAACTCATTGTTGGGACTGCGATTAGAGAACAGAAATAATTGCTTTTGACACAAACTGTTGTGGAGCCAAACATAATGTGCTCCACATGAGGTAAACTACAGAATATTTGTCTTGGGAGCCAAGATTCAGATCAGGTTTAACTTGTATGGGGAACTTCACTGTTAAAAGTGAGATGTGTTAATGTTTCCCACGTTAAGACTGCTTGCCAATAATTCTCTGTATATTGTATTTACCAAGAGAAGTTTCAGAATGTTTGCATTAAAATATGAATAGAGTATGAAAACTACAAGTTTTTGGCAACTCCTGTATTCTGCCTAGTCTGTCATCATAACTCATCCTTTCTGGAAGTTCTTGCAAGGCCCCTGTACTGGTGGCTAAAGAAATTACATTGACATGAGGTATGGTCACTGTTCATACAGCACACCTGAAAGAGCTTCTTTTGCTTTGGACATTCCCCGGTGAAGAAGAACCATGTTACAATAACTAGTTTGAAATATGACAGACATCTCAATTTTGTGCAAGTCAGACACAACCCACCCGTTGCTCTTTTCTTTAATGAAAATATGTGTTCACACTTACATCATGCCGTCCAGGCTCCACTGAAGCCAACAACAAAATTCCCAGCGCTTCATCCCTAATTTCCCAATTTTGTGTTTGCTTAAATATTGTCTGACATTAATACAGTTGACATTATTATATTTAAATTCATAATATTACCACTGCAGTAAGCAGTGTCATTCTGAAGGCTGTGTTTTACAAAAGGCAGATTAGCAACAGGCTAGTAATTGGCAGAGCTGATCATCTCCACATTCCTCTGTATATATGAGAAACAGTCTTTTTTGCTCAAATCAGACTCAAAACCACCAAAGAAAGACTTTGTGAGATCCTTCAGACACTGGGTTTGTTACCTGTTCCTTATGTCCAGCCAGGTCACCTGTCAGAGATGTAGAAGGGACTCTGAAATTTCCAGCAGATTTTTCAGGTGTGACTCTGAGCATTTGTTCTGCAGAAGTAGTGGCACGGGGGCGGAAGGACACAGGCTTGCTGTTTGCATTACAGCCATCTCCACAGAAGTGTTTGTTATTTGTTTATGACACAGCACATCATGTTGTCAGAACCACAGCATTTGCAAGTGCCTGTCACATCTGGAAGTGATCAGAAGCTGTTGGGTGAACTACTCTTTGAAAATGTGGCCCTGTGATCCAAAGACTTGCATTTAGATCTTATGCATCTGTAAACTGGTAGTTCCTATTTCATGTAAGTTGCATACTTGACAGCTCCCCGTGGAACTGTGCTGTCATTATCATTTTTGATTTACTTAAATACTCACATAAGGACTTCAAAACCTACTTTAGTGTTTTGGTTTGGGTTTTTTGGTTGGTTGGTTTTTGTTTGTTTGTTTGTTTGTTTGTTTTTGTTAAGTAGTAGGTGTCTGTGTACCTTTATGTGTTTTATGTTCACATGCCCAGGCTTGGGATGGGCCGGTCTCTATGTGGAGTAATAGAATTGAGCACCCACCCCTTCTTTCTGCTATTCCTTCAGTCCCTGATCCTTGCCACTCAGTAGTTTAGATATTCTCTCTCTGGCTCCTGGAGTGGTTTTCTCCAACCAGCTGCCTTTTCCTTGAGAAGAAGGGAATCATCTATTCAGACACCACATTGCCTCTTTCCAGATACTTCCTCCAGTGACTGGAGTGTAATCCCTGAGCTAAAATTGCATCCCATCAAAACTGTGGCTGTCACATTAGGATAGCCCAGAAGAGATCTCAAAGGCTGGGATCCAGCTGGCCAGAAGGTATTGTTCTGGATAGCTTTGCCTTTTGTGTGTGCATTAGTCTATTATATCAGAATGGAACAGTTTCCCATATAAAACTATCATTTGCTTTCATCAACTCAAACCAATTTTAAACTTCAGAGTGGAGAAATGATGTGGAAGAGGAGCATATGGAAAAAAAGCGCCTCCTGTTACTTGCCTTTTCAGTGTCAGCCTGCCTATTTCCCTACTCTGAATCTGTGTTTTGTAATTGAACAATCTGCTGAGCATAGAGAGGGTGAGCTGGAAGTTTATGCTGAGGTAAATAACTTAGTATGTTCCACTCCCCCTAATTTGTCTTGATTTTTATTTGTTTATTTTAATCCTTGTTGGGTCTGGACAAGTCGGCTATATGTCCAAAAGAAGAATGCAGAAATGGCTCCTAGGTATTCTATGTTTTATCCAAAAGTGTGGAAATCCAAATTAATTTTACGTTGTCTGTTAATTGTGACAGGGAAAGGATGTTCATTCCCAATAAAAGTCAGAAAGCAGTGAAAAATTATTGTAATGTGGATTTGTGGCTGACTGAATTGCACTAGAATAGACAGTTTTCTGTGGTTTTTGGGAAACCGCATTAAATGACATTAAACTGAAATAAAATGTCTCAGTCAATCAGAAACAAGGGAAACCATGCAGTTACTGACTTTTAAGCAAATAATAGTTTTCAGCAATTATATAGCACAACAATCCAAGCCGTCTAAATTCATTAGTGTACTTAATCATCATAAGAGCAAAACTAAACTTCTCACTTTCAGGCACAAGAAGAAAATACCAGTTTTTTCTTTTCCGACAAAAATAAACTTGAATTTTTAAGCAATTATCTTTTGCAGTATTTAGTCGTATCTTCTCACTAGAGTCACAAAGAACAAATACATATATCCTTTTCAGTAAAAAAATTAGTATCACCTTATTTCTAAAGCAACAGCCATATACGAGATCAACAAAAGCTTCAACCTTTGGCAGATGTTCCTGCAGTGAGAAAAGAGGGAAGCACAGATTTAATAAAGACAAAATATATCTGACACCTAATTGTTAGGAAGCACAGAGAAGCTCAAGGTGGCACAGGGTCAAAAAAGGGAGGGTGATAGCAACAGCTGAACTGGGGAAATGGGAATGGGGGTGGGGAAGAAGCTGCAGTGCTGTTAAAAGAAATGTCTTTTTCTCTAGCTGTGAATGGTGTAAGGGGGTAAGCTACAATGCCGGCCTTTGTCACCAAACCTGCTCGTCCACGTTCTCAGCTGAGCCCTCTGCATCAAGTGCATCCCAGGCACTGACACTGTCTGCCTGTCAGACAGCTCCTGTAAAGTAATACTGTCTGCAGGAGGGTTTTTTCTCCTGGTATTAGGCTTGAATAGCCAAGAGAAGAACAATAGGCAGGAAAGCAAAACTGAGATACAATCACAAGTTGTGCCCCTTTATGCCCCAAAGAATTACCTAAGGAGTCCCATCCTCTGTAAGACAAGCAGTTTATTGAAGATCAAAAAAGCTATTAAAAAAAATCAGGCACTTTTGAATTTTCCTCAAATTATTATTCCTTTGTACTAGAAGGACCCTCTCCACAGTGCAGTTATTGCAATATCTGGGTGTGGGTTCTTTTCCTGTGAGCTTGAACTCGTGTGCTGGGATTGAACACATGTGCATGGCGATACTCAAGCTTGTAATGAATAGTCCATAGGGAGTCTAGTACAGCCCTTACTTCATACTTACAGTTTTGCAAAGCTCAGCCTTGTGATATTTTTATTTTTTATTACCTATGTGGTATTCCTTAACACAGTAGAAAAACTTCGGTGTTTTAATCCTTTGTTTCACTAAGGTTCCCTCTCTTTGATATTGAGGTCTGACATTGGTTGTAGATTGATGGAAGTATTTTTATTCTTGGAATATCAATGTGACTTTACTTTTACCTCTTTCTATTACTTTTTTAGCATGAATGTTGACACTGTACTTACAAACACATAAGAAACAGAAATTATACAGCTGTAATCCACCTCCTATCCCCAAATGATTGCAAAAAGTTTAGCATTTGTTTTCGGTATTGCTTACCAAAAAAAAAGTAGTAAAATAAAACTCTGAGGAGCATTTGCTGGTTTTATCAGTATAACATGACATTATTTACTGCTTCTTAGCACTGTATTGCTTTACAAGTTAAGAAAGGAGGCCTCAAGGAGAGCAGGAAGGAGGTCTTGCCAGTGTCCAGTACTATTATTTGTTTTTAAATCTGGCAAGCTTCCAGAACTTGTGTGTTGGAGGAGCAGCTTTTGCGATATTGTGCCTAGAATAGCAAAAGTTCTGCTATTTTGGCCATCTACTAAGCTTAAGAAAATCTATAGGTGGGCTTGATGAGCCAGGGAAAACAAGAGAGGTAGTTGTGTCAATGGAACAAATTTATTTAATTGGTTGTGCTCTTCCTTCCTTACCTTTTACAGTGACAAAAAAATGACAAAGGCTGCCATAAACAGTGCAAAAGCACCTGGAAAAGAAAACATCAGCTTGTATTTTGGGGTTGATGAAATGATTGGAAATGTTACTCATTTGAGAAGGTTTTTCTGGCTGTGTGTTTTGTTGCACTGCTGGTGGAGATCTTCCGTGGAAAGGTGTTGGGAAGTTTCTTGTTGTGCATACACTTAAACACATGTCTTTGTGTATACTGAGCACCAAAGAATTATTATAAGATTGGATGTATCTGTCTGTTAGTGTACATGAATTTGTGTACAACTGTATATTCCCTGAAAGCCTGTCCATCATCCAGAATCTCTCTCTCTTCAACCTCTTTCTTACCGCCCACTGTAGCCTTTGAAGGGTTGGTGTAAGTTCTTTTTAATTGCATTATCTACAGTTCTTGTAGGTGCAAGTAAACATGAAAAATATCTGGTCTAACTAGGAATGTAATTTTAAAAAAACAAAAAAACAAACCCAAAAACCAAACCCCAAAACACTAAAAAAAAAAGCCTTTATAGTTGTAATGTTGTCTAAATTATTGATTGTTTTAAACTTTGTTGCAGATTTTATGTAGTGTGTTGTTGCAGATTTTATTTTATTGTATTGGACAAATGACATTTGTGTATGTGCATCCATTTTGATTTTTTTTTGTCAGAATAAAGGCTTGTATGAGCTAGTTCAGACTGCATATGAAAGAGAGGTGAGCTCGCTTGTCCTGTTCAGAGCATGGCTGAAAGATCTGCCAAAAAAAATCTATGTGGGAAATGGAAAAAAAAAATAATCCACTTGTCTTCAAAATAGTGTAGTTGATCTGAGAGCTGAGCTGATACCAGTAGAAAACAGATTTAGCCAAGTTTGAACAATTCAGTTATCCAACTTTCCTACTGCACTAGAAGTTAACGTGAAATAGAGGGAAAGTCCCTGTTTGCTTCATTTCAGAACGTCCAGGGTAGCTGATAACTTAAATAGACAAGACTCCAGGTTTCTGTGAGAAAGCATGCTATGTTTAAGAATTGGTATTACAAGAGGGATACTAGAAAAGCAGGGGGGGAACTAACCTAACAGTAGTAGTAGTAGTAGTAGTAGTAGTAGTAGTAGTAGTAGTAGTAGTAGTAATAGTAATAGTAATAATAATAATAATAAGAAGAAGCATTTTTGCCTCAGCGAAGTTTAGTGAGATTTTGCTAAAGAAATGTATGTGGTGAATTTCCTATCAAATAATTTTAAATACTTTAAAACTTTTTGTTATGGTTATTTACAAACTGAATTAAATTATTCAATTTTAAATAGCCTCCATCTAGTCCTTCTTTCAGTTTTCCTGTAATTTGGATTTGCTTCAAATTCTGCACAAAGGAAATGGTATTTGTAAAACGTTTTGGTTAGGCTGGGATTTGAAGTACTTTGTTTTCATGTTAGAATATTTATTCTTTTATAAATCTTTGATAGATTATTTCATACTTTTGATCTTGTTGGCAAAAAAGTTTGAACTGTATTATGAAGCAAGAAGTCTACATTTCAGAACATCATCTCTTTCAATAAAATTATGTAAATATGTTCTACTTGTAGAATTAATAAATAATCAATAGAGTTACAAGCTGTGGAAGGACCCAGCTCTTAGTCCACCTTAATAATAGTTAAATTGGAAATGCAGATGGGTAACACAGTTATAGCAACTCAGATTTTCTGAAAATAAATGTTATGTCTGCTGAAGAAAAGCAGTGCACAAATATGTGATTGTAATGAAGGAGGGGAAAGAAGGAATTTTAAAAACAACTGTAGAAGCAAGGCTTGAGCCCTTCACCTTTAAAACAACGCAAGTGAAAGCTATATGGAAATAGAGAGAGGTAGCTGTCAAATGGGGCAATCATAATTAGTCCCACTTACACCTTCTGAGCAAGGTTGGGTTTTGGTGCTGGTCTGTGCACTCTGGTGGCACAAGTTCTGTTCATCCACACTTGTAAAGGTAGGACAGAAGAGGGTGGAATTTGTGTCTTTGGATGCTGTTCCTTAATCCACTTCTGAGCATAGGCTAAGCCTTCAAAAGATGTAGCTTCAAGCCGGGGAACAGAATAAGCTCTAATGGGGAAGGCCCAGAATCCCCACACAGACATATTTTTGATTTAAACCTTCTTCAGTTGGGTAGGGTTGTCCACAGGCTGGAGTTAAAGCCCACTGAGATCTGGGAGACTGTTCTGTGAAATGGGTTGTTTTAGAGACTTTTCCAGTCACCCTCTGAAATGATCCACTAAGCATGTGCAAATACAAACTTTCAAAGACTTTAAGCACAGACAAAGCAGAATAAAAGACAAATCTATCTTGCCAGGTTTCAGGTTTTTGCTGAGAAGCTGGGAATAATACAAACCTTCTTTGAACAGTCAAGAGATAAGTAAAACAACTTCTTATCAAGCAATACATTTCCTGACAAAATGTATCTTTTTATACAATGTAGAATTTTACTTAATTCTTCTAAAAAGCAGTTTGAGACATTGCAGGAGGGGGAAAACTAAAACTCAGTTATATGCCTGGCAGAGAAACAAAATATGTAAAATAAAATTGTACAGTGTAGTTTTTTAACCACCTTTAACAATAAAATTTATTCCACCTAAATTGGAACACACTGAATTTACTAGAAAGCAGTCTTTAATAAATAGCTGCATAAACATAGAAGTATTAATTACTCCTTCAGAGATTTCTTTTAAATTTTTTTTTAGTGCAGGAAAGCACATACTGAACCTGAACCTGCTTCTGATTAAGTCAGTGAAAGCAGGACTGATAAACATTTAGTTTGACAAAATGAATTCAAGATGTTGGAATTATTTTGTCCATTTTACTAAGCATTTTTCCTGAATCCTCCATTCACTGGAAGATAATATTTTAGTAAGTCTGTTACATCTTCCTGAGAATTTTTTAGGCTAAAGATAAACTAAATGCATCCAGAAAAATGAATTGAATTATATGTGTTACACAGAAAGTAATGTGTGAACTTCTGTAAATAAATCACATGGGGATATATTAAAGTAATCCCTGTACTTGTTCACACAGGATGGAGCACCCAGGATAATACAATGTATACACATGGTTTTGTGAAACCTTTTATTGGTTTGGATATCCTTTTTATTCTTAATAGACTACCAATAAGTGCAAGATGTCTTTTACTCCTGCAGAAAAAATGTCTATTTGTGAAGGCACTACTTTAGAAATAATTTTAGTTAATTAACTTGCCATGTCTGTGGATGGGATGCCATTTGTTACAGAAAATAAATTAGGGCGATAAAAATTCTTCTCTGCACAGAAGCTTTCATGCTTGTTTGGAACAAAAAGTATTAATTTTGCAAAATTTGATGGTTTATATTCTTTGCCAAGAAAATGAGAGTTAGTGGACCTAGTTTTCTGATTAAAAAAAGATCTGATTTGATTAAGAAAAACTGATTCATTTGACTGTGAAAAGTGCTTAAAATGGATACTTCTTAAAAAGACTAGGTAGATGAACCAATGATTTTGCTTCTGAAATGCCGCTGAAGTATTTGCATCTGTGGCAATGATATATGCCTGTCTGAAAAGAAATTATTGTAGCTTTCTTGCAAATCAAGGGGAAAAAACCACATGTGAACTTTCTAAGCTGGAACTGCCCATTAAGTGTGTGTGTGCTGATCATACTTCTACAGGAAATCATGATATTTAAAACTGCCAAGTGAACACGTGGGGAGCATTATACTGTATATGCAATGAAACACACATTGTTTATTTTGTGTAGCATTCTTCTGCTCCCTTAAAATACATACAAGATGGAAACTCATAGACTTTTTTTAACCTTTAGCTGCTATACTTGTACAGAAACTACTAAACAAAACCTGGCAGACTTGTAAACAACCTGATTTCATTTTATTTCATCTAACACTGATCACATTTCCAGTAGACAATAAATATAATGCACTGCTGACAGATGTGTGGAAATGTATATACAATTAGATGAAGAAATCGGGTTCAGTGCAGTTCAAATCTCAGTTTTGAATATGGCTGTAAAATTCTTACCTGCTGATGCGTGGCCTGCAGCAATACCAGTTTTTTCCTGCTCATCCAGAGTGCTGCTGGGCAGGCTATCCTGCAAGTGGCTTAGCCAGTGCATCTCATTGTTGACTCAGGCTTTGACTTGAGTAAATGGGATGCTTTGCTTCATGTGGCTTTGGGTAAAACTTCCATTTATTTTCCCAGTTGAGATATACTATTTCCTACATTTTCTTGAATGTATTCAAGACATGAAAGCTCTGAATCTCTGTCTTGGGTTAAATGAGTGTGATGGGGGAGAGTAAATCATCCAGAAGATCAGCAGAATTAGGAGTACAAAAGCCAGATAAATTCATTTTCTGGAGGGGAAAAAAACAGATTCAGCCAGCAGACCCATATTTGATGGAAAGGTAGTGGGGTTTTGTTTGCTTATTTTTCCACAGAGGAGGATATGTGGAGCATAGAAGATAGAGAGTTTGAAAGTGAAACTTGAAATAAATTCTTAACATGTTGGGTGTTGCCCTTAATGATTTGTCATTGTCAAAATGGCAATTTGCCATAGTCAATGACAGTCATTGTCATTTGATTGTCCTGGTCAGAATATGAAAACCTGGGAGCTGTTATTGTTACTGAACCATTCCAACTGTTCATGTCTTTCCTCTCTATCTCAGCCTTCCACAATGTAATAGGGCTTTTACATCCTCTGTAAGACAATCTTTCTGTTGGCCTTTGGAGTATACATATGGTAAATCATTCTCCTGTTACACATGGACTGGCAACCTTGCTTATATATAGCAAAATTGTTTCTCTGGGGGAAAAAAATTCTGTGTAATTAATATATAAATGAAGCAAGGAATAGACGAGCACAGACTGCAAATTGGATTGCAATTACCGGTCTAAGAAGAAATGTTCCTTGTCTGCTCAGTCTTTGTCTGAGAAAGGCAGATCTGTTGTCACTGCATGAAAGCCATCTACAGACCCCCAGTGTAACTGTGATGCAGGAATTCATCGCAGTCTAAATCCACTTGAAATTTTGCAAGCTTCCCAGAAATTATGCAGAAGAAAACAAATATCAAGTGATCCAAGAAGAATATACACATTTTTAAGAGTGAAGAATTTTCCAGATGTACATGGAAGTTCTGTTCATTCACTTGTATGGGCTGTTCCTATAATTTAGTATGGATGCAGTATCTGCTGGTGGTTGGAATACACGTAATGAGAGGCAGAAGTTCCTGTTTTGGCTTTCTTATGCACAGACTCTATGGTGTGTTTCAGTGGCAGTTTCATAAGCCTGTGTCACTTCATAATACCTAAAGGAAAAGTGGAAAATAAAGGCATTGTTGCTGTTACCTACTTTCCTAGGTTTGGTAAAAAGAAAAGACATCAAAGGAACCTGTATTTATTTGTTAATCTGGATGCACTGCAAACTCTCCATATAAAAAAAAGAAATGTTATTCTAGAAAAAGCAGATTATTTTAGATAGTATCACAATGCATTAATACTGTCACCTTGGTTTCTAACAGGTCTATGGAAATGCAGGATCTAGCCAGTCCTCACAATCTTGTTGGAAGTAGTGATGCACCAGGTAGTTCCAAACTGGATAAATCTAATCTCAGTAGCACATCAGTCACAACAAATGGAACAGGAGGTAAGTATAAGACACAGCTGGCACACAGAAAATTTTGGCTAGTTTTTAGTCATATACATTTTTTACCATATGACCCGTTTATAAATCCAGCAAGAATTATGAAAAACTGGCCGTCATGCAAGTGTAAATTTCTAAATCCAACATCACTTCTTTGATTTGCACTAACTGAAGTAAGACGCAGAACTGAAACAAAGTGCAAAGGTGAAATAAGGAAAATTTTTATATGGCTGATTTGAACACAGTGTTAAATGTTTGCTTATACCCGTTGGTAACTTACAAAATAAATTGTATTTTCTGTGTCATAGTTCCTTGATGAGTAGTAATTTACTCTTATACCCTGAGTTAAATGCATTTATGTTAAATTGAAATCATTATCAAGAGAAGCGCATCAAAATTATACTTAGGTAATTTTTTTTCCCCTGATGAACTCCATTTCTTGGGAGGTAATGAAGGTTTGTAATAAAGAAATTGTTGGATTTTCCTGAGCAGTAGCTGGTCATTACTGCTGTAGGTGATACTGTAGGGACAGCACTGCCATGCAAGTACAATACAGATATTCCAATCCTTTCAGATAACCAATTCTATCAGAGCAGTGGAAGGCAGGGTGCCACTTTCTGAGGTGCAGTCCATGAAAGTGACACCATGGATATGAGTCAAACTAGAGTTCTTTCTTTAGAGTTTGTACATTACTGTCTATTTTAACAGTTGGCACTAAGAAAATTCTTTTGGTTTGTTCTTTCTGGCCACAAGGTAGAGCATTTTATTCACTTACTCTATTTAAATAAAAGTCTGTCAATGTCAATAACAAGTGGATGTGCCTCGGAGGGTAACCGAGCTCTGCAAAGAAGGGCTGAACCATATTTTAAACATTATCCTTATTCCAGCATAAAGAGAAGAGAAAACTTCAAGCATGCTATTCAAGAACACTAGTAACTGCATGCCTCTATATTATACAATGTGCATAAATAAACCAGGTAAAATAGTACCCATAAAACCAATACAGTTACGTTAAAAGGCTTGACTTAAAGTGCCAAAACACTGATTTGCCTTGAAGACTATTCATTTACACTGAACAGAACTTGGGAGAATGAACTGTTGTACCATTCCTGTTCTCAGGAGACAACATGACTGTGTTAAATACTGCAGACTGGTTGCTGAGTTGCAGTACTCCGTCCTCTGCAACAAGTATGAGAGACCCTGGTACAGTGCATGCGTGTGTGGTGTGTCTCCATGACTGCTGTGTGACATCTCTCTCCATTTGCTCTGGTCTTTTCCTATGCAGTTTGAACGTTCTCACGAGGGTTCTCCTCACCCTGGGCATTTTTTACCTTTTCCCACCGCCAGAAAACTGTTAGGAAGTTGCAACAAGTAGCTATCTTACAATGCTTTGAAAGTCATTTGATGAGCAAGGAGAATTTAACCTGCTTAGCTGTCTACGTGCTCTGAGTGACTGGGATTGTCTTGTGGTGTTCAGCATTGCTGGGAATTGCCAGTAGTCAGCATTGATGGAAATCAGACCAATGGAATTTTCACAGAATGCCCATTTGCTTTTCTTTTGTTTTTAAGTAGTGTTGCATGATTACCTGAGCACAAGTTAAGTTTCACAGTATTGTTCTTACTCCTACTAAGACTTTCATTATTAATCAAAGCTTGTATCTAATGTGCTGCCACATGTAACTTGCCACTCTACAAAATTTTGGCCAAATTTTCCAAGCTGTTGTTTTCATTTATGAGTTTCCTGACATATATTATTAATTGTCATAAGTTGTAAGGATTAATAATAACTCTGTATGTGACATCATTGTAGTACATATGGGATTAATCATAGGTGTAAACATGCATCACTATGTTTCTCTACAAGTCATTACAAAGGTGTTTAAGTTGTGCAGGTTTGGACTAAAGCTAGGAAGATTTCAAAAACTTGTCCTTTTAAAAAATCCTTCAGAATTAGCTTGCCATTTGTAAAACATATATGCAAAGAAAATTTACAAAAAAAACAAAGTTGACTTGAGCACAAAAGATCATTTGCACTAGAATAAGTTGTTCCATGTGAATTGAGCTCCTCAACTGAGCTCAATTACAAGATTTTAAGTTTAAGGAAGACTGAGATAACTTGGTCTGTCACCTCATTTAACTGTTCAGCATGTTCAGGAAAATGTGGAAGGTAACAATTTAAATACTAATTATTAGTAGTGAGGAGATAAAATCTGTTACTTGTATTAAATCTGATTTTCCATAGGCGGTAGAATATTTAGAATTGTGCTTCTGGTTGGGTATATTCCCAGGAAAACTCTAAAGACTTGCTAAAAGAAAGAGGAAAATCATTCCTATGACAAGCTGTGTGGTTTATTGTTTTACATGAGCTTTTAAAATCAGATTTGTTTGCTGTAACTTCTTTTGCACTTGCTTGTCCTCCTTCATGCATAGTATTAGCACCTCTTGCCCCTAAAACTCTGCATTTGTTTTCAGTCCTTAACATAGAGGAATGCTTTAGAAAAAATAAAAAGGGGGTCAGCAGAGTAGCAGTCATTTGGATCTGCTAAATCCTTTAATCAAGGTACATTGTAGAAGCTGTTGCTTGTTGGGAGCCTTAAAATAATGAAGTTTGGAGGAGATCCTTGGAGGTCATTTGGGCCAAGCACTGCTCAGAGCAGAGCCAACATCGCTGTTAGATCGTGTCGCTCAAGGCAGCATTGAATTTTCCTCCTACATCTAATTGGATTTTTCCCTTAGTGCAGCTTGTATCTGTTCCCACCTGTTGTTTCCCAGGGCACCTTCTGAGGTGAGTGTGCCTTTGTTCTTTGTCATCTTTGCACCTTCCCATTAGATAGCTGCAGGCAGCAATTAGCTCTCCCCTCAGCCTCCTCTCCCGAGGACAGAGCAAGCCCAGCTTCTTGTGTCTCCTTGTACATCACGTGCCCCAGCACCTGATGGTGTTGGTAGCTCTACTCTGTCACCAGGTTGTCGTGGTCTAAGCCCAGCTGACAACTAAAGCTGCTTGCTCTATGCCAGCTGAAAGCAGAACGCAGGCAGTCTTCACTGCTAGCAGCACTCAAATGTATTTCCAGTTAGAGATTGCTTTTCATTTTATTTTTACTCTTTCAATACGTTGAACAACAAAAAGAATAGTTCTCTTGAACTGATGTTGGAATATTTTGTTTTTCCTAAGTTAGCTTTATGCTTTCCCCCCTCTTTATTTAGTGACATACAACATAAAGAAAAATAGGTAATAGTCAAAATCTCCAGCTACACTGAGGAAGGACCTTGATTAATTCCTTACCATGATAAAATCTGAATGAAAAAAAGTAGACCTGTTTAAAATCAAGCACATATAAAAACACTTTCTGTAGGTCTTTTCCAACAAAACTCAGTGCCAATATAATGTTTTTCCTCAAGTTAAGTACTGGAGAGAGTTTCTTTTGTTTTAGATTATTTGCTTGACAGGGAAAGAAAAAAGATGGTGTCTATTCGTGCTGATGGCAGTGCAGTGCAGCTGGCATTAACCAGAACTAAAAACAATTCTAAAGTAAACATCTCAATTCATGACTGAAATTTTTGTTAAATATAACAGTTGAACACATACTGTCTTCTTGGATGCGATACTGAACATTTGTAGCTCACTATGGACAATAGTGAAATACCTTCTTGAACAGAAAGAGATAAAGGTACTATAAAGGACTTTTTTTCATGTAGGTAGATGCCCAGACTTTGCAGAAATACATAGAGGCATCTGTATGTAGTAATCAGCAAATAAATTAATTTAGATACTTTTGATACTTCAGGTAACAATACATGTTCCACATGCCTGAGAGGTTTAGTGGAAGCCATCATTTTGTGACAAATGACCCTTGAACTTTTTCTTGATATGTGTTGTATTGGTATGATGAAAATAAAATCACATCCTTCTCAAATAATTATAGAAATGGGAATGACTGATTGGTCTATTACTCTTAAATACTTTTTTTCATTTTGGGTTGTTTTTGTCACAGCTTTTTTTTTTTTTTTTTAATTGAAAAGATAATAGCTAGCAAAATGAGGAGTGCACGACAGCTTGAAAAAATGTGGCTAAAATTATTCCCTAATGATTCCATATTGAATTGATATCCTGCTGCTTGCAAGGAGACTCCTTGGACATGGTAGTTTTATGAAAGAGAAACAATAATGAAAAGAAGTTTACATTCAAAAGACACACATTCAAAAATTTTTTAATCTCAGACAGTAGATGGAAAGATACAACTGTGTAACTGAACCCAGAAGGTACTACTTGGTTTGTTTGGCACTGGTGCACCAGTAATGCTGCAGGGCACTCTACCAGTCACAGAGACAAATGAATCCCAATTTCTCCTGCTTAATCCAAACAGGTGTCCCTGTGAATTCAGCGTAGGTCACTTGTACTGTTGTAGGCATCAACAGCATCCCATGTGACTTCCTGCAGTGAGATCCATTGGGCAGTGTGACTGGAAATGGGATGTGATTTTGTAGGAGAGGTAACTCACACAGGGCTTGTCACAGGCAGCTTTGCTGGTAGCTGTGCAGTTTCTAATGAACACCTCACAGTGCTCACAGACACGGGGAAGAATAGCAGAATGGGTCTGTAGGCGTTGCTCCGGACATTTTTCCCATGAGGAAACTAAATCCTTTATTTATCTCATGCACTGCCTTTTCCTCTGCAAACTATATGAGGGACAGTGAACTTGAGGGCAGCCCAGGCTGTACTTGGACTGAATCAACCTCTGGAAATATCTCTCTATCTCAGCTAAACATGAAGGGAGATTAATAGGCACCTTTTATACGCTTGATTTAGGTGACTTGAATCTGAGCCACAGTTTTTAAATACATTGGCGGCTCAGAACATGAAATTCCCCCCTTTCCCATACTGTTGCCAGTGCAGTCAAACGTGGATGCAGTGATGTTGACAGATGAGGGCTTTGGTCAGCTTAGCTGAGGCCTCTCAGAGGCGTCAGGTAACCAGCTGGCAGAGAACGCCAGGCGTGTATTAGACCTGCTGGGGGGCTCTGCCAGGCTGGCTGTCACAGCAAAGGCTTCTTCACAAATCCCAGGCTGTGCCCTTGGAATTTGGATACCTGGCATGCAACTGTGGTAGTTCCTTGTGCAGGTTTTCATTGCCTCTTCACTCTTCACCCCTGGGCACCAACCTGTGATATCCATAAGCAAGTGATGAATGTCCATGCCCAAGCCTAACTGACCTTCCTGAAGAAATTGCATTAATATGTTGAGGCTTCCACATTTGCCAGTCAGCTAACAGGAGCTGCAGCGTGTTCTCTACTGCTGTTTCTTACCACATCAATTGGATGGGTGGTTCCCAAATTCCGTTACAAAAGTCCATGCCAAATGCTCTGTCCTGGTAACTTATTAAATTACAAAATCTGTATTGCCTCTGTGGTGCTTTTTGTGCTTTCAGTTACAGCTTGGATGGTAAGACTGCATGATGACCCCTAAGAAATAAATTTGAGTTCAGAGTAGACCAAACTCTGAGATCTTGGTAACCTCTGAGTAAGAAGCTGACTTGTCATGGCTCTCATTGGTGCCCTACTCTAGTTCTTTGGCTTTGTTTTTCTTTCAGACTTCTCTCTTCAGTTATGAAAAATTGCTTGTTGGTTACCTAGCTCAAAAAGGCCCCTACAGACTCTGTAAAAGGGTAAAGGGAAAGGCAACATGCTGGCACTGTGAAAGTAATTTGCTTCTGTATTATCATGAAACTATATTATAATTGTTTTACTTGTCAGGCAAAACTATTTTTGTTATCTGCTACATCCCTTGACAGCTAATGTTTCCTTCCTCTGTGCTACTCTTAGGGAATTGTTAGAATCAATTAGATTTAGGTTGAAATCTCCCCAGAAGATATTCCAGTTGCTAAAACCTATAGCTGGATGGATGCACAGATACAGAGCTATGTAGATAAATGGGCATTCCCGTCAGATTCCTGTCAGTTGTCTCAGTGTGGTGCTAGAGCAAAAGTCGAAGCTGTTGCACGTGTGCTTGTTTGAGCTGGACTGCCACTGGTGAGACTGGCATGAGGATTCCAGTACAAATCTAGAAGTAAAATCTCATGTCTACTTATTCTTCTATGTAGTGTCTCTTCTTGCAGTCAAAACAGAACCCATGAACAACAGTGAAACAGCAACAACAACTGGAGATGCATCGCTTGACACTTTTACTGGGTCAGGTAAAGCCATAATAAAATGACGTTTTGTTAGATGCACATTAATGTAGCATTTAATAACCCTCACTAATGAACATTTGCATGGAAGCAATCTTTACAAAACTACTATAAAACATTATAGTATTTTATACCTAATAATAATTATAATTATAATTACAATAATAATAATAGTAGAAATAATAATAGCTTCGTCATTTTTGTAAATGCAACTTAGCAATTTACGTGAGGTGTGATCTTAAAGAATGCCTAATAATGATGCTTAAGACCACTGCTGTTTGCAAAAGTCTCAAAATAATACTGTTATCATGTCACTATAGATCTTTTTTCTCATCGTTAGTCTTGTATGATATTAGAAAAAAAATGGGATTGTATTTGTAGCAGTCATGTTAATTTGGGCAGTTTCAAATTTTAAGGTTTATACCTCCGTGCTAATCCTTTTACTCCTATTAGCAGTGTGCTAGTAGTTTAAACAGTGACCAGATTGCCATGTTAGTCTCCTTCCACTGGCATGAGCGACTTTCTTTCCAAGAAAATAGTTTTAAATAATCATAGGCTTCAATTACTTCCCAAAAAATTCCAACCAACACTGGTTTAAGTAGATCCCTATAAATTATTAAAATGTGGTCAACTGTGGAAGAGTACAGATAATCAGCCTTCTCATCATTAAGTTGAATGCTGCTAATAATAATATTAAAAAGGAGAGGAGGGAGAATATGTTTTGCATCTGGAAACACCAGCTCAGTAATGGCCTGACTGAAATGTCACCAAAGCCATGAATCACCACTCCACACTGATGCTACTATTACTTTGGTAGACTTAGGTAGTCAAGCCCTATTTAAAATATTTTGGAAATCACAATGTTTCTGTGTAATTAATTTTTTTAAATTGGGTTTTGGAATTGTCTTTTAGTGATCAGTTAAACCCAAAGGTTGATTATTCAGAAAAGTATTTATAACTAATTTAATGCCTGAAGCAAACACGTTTTGTGAGATTTAAAGGGTTTACTATTTCTGATTAGAAAAATGAAAACATTGTCCTCGTTATAATTATACTGAGAGGAACCTCAGCTTAAAGGCTAAAAAGTTCCATAAAAATTAAATAGTCTGAGCTAAAATTTAGCTTTTCTTTTTCACTCTTTTTTTACTCAATGCTAAAATTTTATTAGTAATGATTACAAATCGTAAACTCTGTATATGATTTTTTCATTGTTGGTGAAGTTTTATCAGCTTCTGCCACATATTTAAGGCAGCTGAGTTGTATTTATGGCTAAGGCAACATTGGAGTGCCAAGAATTGCAGCCTTCAGCTCAGGTTTAGATAACTAAGTAACAGCTTGATTTCCCCAGGTGCCACTCACCCGTCAGCTTCCACTGACTTCAAAAGAAGTCTTGAGATCTCTACACTTTGGATGTTTGGAAAGTTGGTGCCTCAAAAAAAAAAAAAAAAAAAAAAAAAGGCAGGAATTTGAGCCTTGCATAATCCTTTTTTGCCTGTTAGCCACCTGCGTACTCAAAAGAAATACGAACCTGATTCTCAATTTAGTGCACAAACTCAAGCATTAAATGAGTACAGTCATTCTCAGTGGGAAATCAATAGTCTGCCTGTCTGGGTGACATGCAGTCTTCATCATCAGAGCGAGACGCAGAGCTGCCCTGATAATGCACTCAGCCTTTCATAAAGATTGAATATGTTACTTCCGTGCTTGCCTTTTACACCTACTCCCAAATCAGACAACTTTTTTTGCTCTAATTTTATGGGAGAAGTGCTAAAAAGTGGTAAAAACTCAGCAAAACCAGTATTTCTCTGAGGTTTTAGCCTAACTGGTTAGTTGGGAAGTTTAGTGGGTTGCCAAAGGCAGTAAGTGCTGAGTAGTAGACAGATGTCATCTCAAATGAGCCACCTGCGACTGAAAAAGTGCGTAACAAAACCCAACAATGAACAGTTTGCTTTTTCCAGAAAGTGAGTGACATATATGTGTTACTCCCAACTATGGCAAAGTCGTGATGCCAGCACTTCTCTGTATTTTATGAAATGAGACGTGGGTGAAAAGAGAGCTCTTGGTGCTAAGATGCATTTGAGAGTCTGCCTTGCAGAAATCCTCTCCTTCAAAGCACTCTACCCATTAAAATTGATTTCCGGGCTCCAAGGGCAGTCAAAACACGTGACCTGTCCTGGAACTGAGCTGAAGGCTCACCAAGCCCTGTGGGGTGTAAAGTAGTCATCTCTGTCCCTAATGACCAGCTCTAAGTGATGGTCAAACAGATTGTGTGAGGTATAGGGCAGGAGAGACAGATTAGACTTCACAGAAAACTGTGATTCTGAGAACTGTTGATTGAAAAGCTGAAAAGATAAAGCACATAGGTATCTTGAATTTGGAGTGGCAGTTCTCCTGGCCCTGCCCTGGCCGCTGGGATTGGCAAGGTCCTGTTCAGGGCTGCAGCCCATGTGTCGCAGCTCATGCTCAGGGCCCCAGCTCCCCTGGGCTGGAGAGCTGCCCCTGGGAGAGCCTGTGCCTCTGGGCATGGGTTAGCCAGGTGAGGAGTCACATTGTGCACCCCCCTTCCTCCTCCTTCTTCGAAGAGGAGCAGTTGGTAATTGGTGTCCTCAGTTTGCAGCTCTGTGATTCTGCAGCACACTCCCACTGGGGTGGGCATTCACAGGACTGGGAGAGGTGCACAGCCCTTAACTGAGATTTTCATGCACTGTGAATTTGTTGCAGCTGCTGTACTGTAATACTGTGTATATATATATTGCTTAAAATAGTGGATTAATTTGAGAACTGTTTTATCATTTTAGTGGGGTGGAGAGAGAGGTATTTTATGTTCTCATCATTTTTACTTAGTATTTATTAAACACAGGGTATAGAATACAGTTTATAGGTATAGAAAGCAACTTCTGAAGGCTATGAAGGTGAAGTTAGGGAATGTCACTGCAGTTTAACCTACATTCTGTTCCCTTGTCCATAGAGATTGTGAGGCCCTTTTAACCTAAACTTTTTGCACAGAATTTTCCAGATGTGTAATGAAAAATACAAAACTCCAGCCCATATTAATATACTGAACCCAAAACATGCTATTAAAACAGTAAATGGTCATTTAAATCCTCCACAACCACCTTGGCCAGTTGAACTAGGAGAGTAACTGATAAGAGCTGGCTTTCAGCTTGCCCCCTCTGTGAAACGATTTAAATGTGGGCTGGAGAGATCAAGGGTCTTATACCTGCCCTGAAGGGCATTCCTCTGGTAATTTCAAGTAGTGAAGTCTTAGGAATATTTGAGTTTTTCAGAGAATAAACAATTTTGGGTTTTGTTTTGGTTGTTTGTTTGTTTGTTTTTTTTTTAACATAAGCAGCAAAAAAGAGCATTTAGCCCTGTTCATATAATGCCTATATAAAGCACCACAAAAGCTACGGGAACATGCCTCCACCATCTCCTCCACTGCCAGCAGTCCTTAGAGAAGGGAGATGTTAGGAAGATATCCAGCAGCCAAAGCTGTTGAAGTTTGATAACCCTTAGAATTAGCAGTTTCATCTGTGAGATACAGATGTGGTCCACAGGCTCCACTCAGCCATAATGTTCTCTTTTGATAGGCCTTACACCCTTTGTTTCTCAAACATCTCAGTCTAAAATGTAATGGACAAATTGCAAAGACAAGCTACGGAGAAACAGTGAAAAGAATGGATTTTTTAGTCTTGCCTCCTTCTCTTCTTTACAACTGGTAGTATCATCAGGGAAAATTGGGGATAAAAACAAGGAAATTTAAAACCAGACACATTCCAAAAGTATTTTATTTCCTTGAATGAATTTTAAAAATAAGGTATATGCAGAAAGAATAAAAGGGCAGGTAGGACAGTTTTTGCCGAAAAGTATTAGGTTTTGATAGCTCGAGTGATTTAAATGAATAGTAATTAATTTTTTTGTAGTTTACGTAAGGTGGAGTGGCATGGTAAATGTGCTTTAACAAAATTGATTAATTGATTGAGCTCTCATCCAGCAAATGATCAGACAAAAAGTGAAGCAGTATGGCAAAAATGATCCGATAAGCCGTTAATGGATCACAAAAGTTCCTCACCCTTAGAACCACCAAGGTCACTCTGCTGCTATTGCTTGTCTTTAGAAATGTCACAGAGCTACAACAGGGGAGACTAATTACTCATCAATACTCATCAAGCCTTAGGTGGGGAAGAGCATTCTTTAGAGTTCTTTAGATGAACCAGTTATGTTGATAGAAACAGCTATAGGTTTGTCTGACTCAGGGAATAGCTGCCTGCACATGTAGTGGATTGCTCTGTGGGTTGAGCCTAAACCACAGAAAGGCATTCCCAAAAAAACCTTCAAAAACAATATCCACACAAAATGAAATTTAGCAGATTTCCATCACCTCAATATCCTTTCAAATAGAAACTCTTTTATGAAATCTAATGGCACATGGTTTAAAAGTTATTATCCAATTTTTTACTTTCAAGCCATACTTAACTGCACATTTTAAAAAGAAGTTGCTTTTATTCTACTGTATTTTCCTTTTAAGTCCTACACATTCTAAATGCATTTGAACTATCTTTAAAAATATGAAGTTCTGTGTATGTTCAAAGCAATAGATCTGAGAGACGTTAATTAGGGCTCGATGTAGAAATGTATCATGTTTCATAAAATAGTTAGGAACCTAAACCTATTTGTCACTTATAAAGTTCTGAATGTTCATTTCTACTACCATTATGAATAACTCAGGAAGAGGGTACACTTTGAAGTACAACTATGATTGATTAGACTAAAGAAATTCCAGTGCTTCATTGTGTACTACTTTAATCTTTTGAAAAGTGAATGAACAGCAGATGGCCTAATAAAGACACTCTGTATGTTTGCCCAGTATGGATTTGCTCTGAAGGGATTGGTTCAACACTTTAGAGTACATATATTTGGAATACATCTGTCTTAGTCAAGACAGATGGCTAAAGGAAAGGGAAACTTCCAAACACTTGGAATTAATCCAGTGTGAGCACTGCTTCTGGATGAAATTTTAATGGGTTATGAATATTGTTCTGTTAGCTTTCTTGGAGAATTCAGCTGTCAATAGTATAGATACACACAATTTGGATGGCTACTGAACAGGACTGTGTATGCATACTTTAAAATAAAAATGCTGTTGTTAGGGGTTATATTCTAATTAGCCTGTTTATAAAGAATGGTAGTTGTTTTCTAGTGCTTACTCCAGTATCTTCCATCACCTAAGCTAACTAAAATTAGTCACAACCATATAAAACATGCTTTTCCTATCCAGTATTAAAATTGAACTTCTTGTTAATGTGAGACTATAAAGGTATGTGTATGTTACTTCAATCCCATGAAATATCACAAGATTCTTTTTAACTACCCCTTTTAATACAACTTGCAAATTTGAAAGATCAACAGTGTGTGGATCACAGGTGATGTATGAAATACATGCCTCTGCAATATACTCAGAAATGTGTTGGTCAGGTTGAGAAAGTGTGACACACCCGTGCTAACTAAAGAGTTCTGCACAACAGTGAAAGAGTTGGAAGTTTTTAAAAATTTATTTAAGATGTTGCAGTTCTGGTGACATCTGCTTCCTTGAAAAGCTGTCCATTTCAATAGGCTTCTCTGTTAATGCTTGTGCTTTAGTTCACACTGTGTGGCTGTGTAGGTGTTTCTAACTGCTGGACTCTTGTTTTCTGTTTTGCAGTAATAACAAGTAGTGGCTACAGTCCCAGATCAGCGCACCAGTACTCTCCACAGATATATCCCTCCAAGTTAGTGTCTGCACCTCTTCTAGTCTTTTATAGACCTTGGCTGTGGGCAGTTTTGTGGTTTGTTGCAAACAAGTGTTCACCAGGAGAAACAGAGAAAAAGGGAAAATCTTAAGCTATGGTACTGACTCTGGTACTGGCTCCCTCTCCAACTTTTTTTTTCCTCGTGTGTCTACAGAGTAAGATCCTGCTTTGTGCAATATTGCTGCAGAAGAAATACCCTTGAATATCAGCACACAACAGAAGTAAAATAATCAGACTATTGCATTCTCAGACATGAGCATATTAACAGCATGTGTGGGGAATATATGCAGATATATTTTGAAGAAGTCAGTTTATATATAGAAATCACAATTGCATGCACAAGTTGCATACTGGGGGGGGGTGGGGGGTGGTAACCCTGTCCCTGACCCTTCCAAGGCCAGCATTGCCAAACGCTTCCAAACATTCCACAATCATGAACCACCCTTTCCTTGTCCCTCTCCAATATCATAAGATTTAAAAATCAAATAAATTGGATTAGCTTTTAATGTTATTATTTTTAAGCCAACAGATGTGGTTAGAAATGGAAAATTTCTTCGCGCTTTTTTTTTTGGTGGGGGGAAACTGGCTCTTGGGCAATCACACAAATCCAGGAGTGGGAACTTCAGGAAGAAACACCAAAGATGTTGCATGAAACTGCTGCAGTTGGCAGTATATTAGTTTGCTTGTCTTGTGATCAGTGTTGTGCACAAGGGTTCTTGATTCCAGTATGCCATCTGTTTGTTTCCATGTATTTGATACAGCTATCAGTGTGACTTTGGTACAGAGAAAAAATTGAATCTAAAGATTCAAGAGCCAATTAGGTTCTTTCAAGTGTTTGTTTAGCAAATTTGCATTCATATGATGGTAGCCAAAATTTATTAATACAGAAAGTAGGTGCCTGAAGTAAGAGCCTTCATTCCACTTTAAACAGGTTTTGGCAAACTATATTAGATACTTTTGGCCAAATACATTACAAGGTTTAATAGAATTTCTAATCTACTGTTACAATTTTTTTGGCATCTAAGTTAATGAGTAATCCTTTTCTGATAGTAAATGTCGCCAACTGTACTGAATTAATTAGAAAGAAAAAAATTTTAAAAATTGGAATCTGAAATTTAGTCATGGCTTTTAATGGCCAGGTTTCAGTTAGCGTAATTCTGCAGAGTGTGTTTATTCAACTCTTGGACCATAAAGTCTTATTTGACTTACAAAACAATCCAAGAAAAATGTTTCTCTGTATATTTTTGCAACTCTGGAGGGCAAAAAATTTAAACTTGATTTTATTCAATCTCTCTGTAAAACCTCAGTATTCATAAATAAAAGACCATTTTTATTTCCATTCTATTTTCCTAGCCCATATTTTCCGAACATTTAAAGCCCATCTGGTTACCAAAGTATTGCTGTCAGTATTTTTTATGCTGCTCTCAATGGGTAGGATCCATCTCCCAGTGAAGCTAGAGGCTACATGTCTGTTGAAGCAGAACCTACATAGATGACATAATCTACTAGCTTCAACATTCACTTCTGTGTTTCCTCCATTCTTCTAGTCCAAGTTTCCCTCCACTGGATTAAAAAAGTACGAGGACTTTTCTAATTGAAGCATTCTGATCTCGGCTGAAAGAGGTTAAATCCATATAAAGACATGCAGTGGTGGCACAGCCCACCTAAAAATGGACACAGTAGCTTAAGAATTAAATTGTAGTGATGGGACAGCATAAAATACTGTGCCTTGGGGAATATGGGACAGAGTGTCTTTCAGCTTATTTCAGTGGGGGATGGAATAAATCCCAGAAGAGGAGCAGTTGGCAGAATAATGAACTGCCTTTGGACACCTTTAAACCTTTTTCTTTTCTCTATTGCTTGAATCGACATACAAAGTATTTGTTGCCACAGTAATGCTATTTTTCCTGATATTTAGGCCCTATCCGCACATTCTTTCTACACCAGCAGCTCAAACAATGTCTGCCTACGCCGGACAAACCCAGTATTCAGGAATGCAGCAGCCAGCAGTCTACACAGCCTATTCACAGACAGGACAGCCCTACAGCTTGCCCACTTACGGTATTTGACCACTTATTACTTCCCTTTACGTAGAACTAAAAGCAATGCCCTCTGGAATTTTTCCTTGCTTTCTCTTTTGTTTTCCCAACCGTAACAAAATATTTTAAAGAATCAGTTGAAAATTAATTTCTTATACAGATTTGGGTGTAATGTTGCCAGGCATCAAGACGGAAAGTGGGCTCTCGCAGACCCAATCTCCACTGCAGAGCGGGTGCCTCAGTTACAGCCCAGGGTTTTCCACCCCACAGCCAGGCCAAACACCCTACTCTTACCAGATGCCAGGTGAGTGGCCACCTCTAAAATTTAAAGCCAAGTATTTCTTCCCAGTGCTAATAAGCATATGTGTATTCATTTTGATCATCTGTTGGTTCAGATCTGGTCATGGAATGCAGTCTCTACATGCACCTTCTTTTGGATTTTTTAGTGGAGTGAAATCCACTAATTTTTTAGTGGCAGGACTGGAAGCACTTGTTATATTTATTAATATATACAAGTATCTTTTCCTTGTTTTTTTGTGTTCCTGAGTGTGACATAATTTGATACTTGTTTCTCCTTGGATTAACATAATTTTTTAGAATTTCTCTTTAATTGGTATTTATTCTTTCATTTGCTATTCAGTTAATAATTCATTGATTACTCTCTGGTCATCGATAACCTATTTTATTTGGATGACTTTTAAGCTTTTTGTACAATGATTAATCATCTGCATATTATGAACTGCAATATGAATCATCTGATTTATGTTGAAAACAAGGACATGCCTCATTACAGATTGATTAAAACCACCCGGATATAGTCATTTGAAAATGTTTTTGTTTCACAAACGTAACACTAAAGTATTAGAAATGAAGGCAAAAGAGAAAAACAGTGTTTGAGGAAAGGTGAGAATGCAATAAACTGAAAAATGCTTTCTAAATCGATGAGATGACTTACTGCTGGTATCTTCCATGCATGGTCTGGAGAGGAATGTACGCCTGTATGCGTGGAAGTAACATTTCATTTCTTTTAAAGTTTTATTACAATTAGACTTCTAACAGAAAATGCAAGTTGTTTTTTTGTTCTGATTCATCTACATCTCAACATGGAATATTCTAATTACAATTTTGTTTTGATTTACAAACAAGTTCTCACAGTTAATTGTATTTCTTAATTTTAGGTTCTAGTTTCACACCATCGTCCACTATTTATTCAAACAATTCTGTTTCAAATTCTACAAACTTCAGTAGTTCACAGCAGGTATGAATATTACCATTTTTATTTGCCAGTTACAAAAGGACTTATATAACTCCAGAGATAGGATGTTATTTTAATTTAGATCTGTTACGTTGAACGAGACTCACTGTGGTTTTATGCTATTTTCTGTGGAAAATTATCAAAATTTCACTGGAAGCCTAGTTACATATTTTAGCTCTTAAATATTTCAGCGGCTTCCCTGTAGTCTTTTAGTAAATATCTTTAAATTAAAAAACATTAAATATTCCTCAATTTAAAAAAAAAAAAGCTAAACCAAGCCTTCAAAACACTAGCAAAAGTCATATGACTGTACAATTAGAAATATTTAATGGGAAAAAATTCACTCATTACTGTACTTAATTGAGTGCTCTGCTGCATCTGCTGTTTCAGGATTATTCGTCATACACAGCTTTTGGCCAAAATCAGTATGCACAGTATTACTCAGCATCAACATATGGTGCATATATGACCTCAAACAACACGGCTGATGGCACTTCATCATCATCAACCTACCAGTTACAGGACTCTCTCCCTGGCTTGACTAGTCAACCAGGTACAGATCTACATTCAGGTGAAAACAATTTTTGTATTTTATTCACTCTTTGTATAAAGACAAGATTTCCATATTCAGCTTGCATGGATATTGATATTTTAAGTTCTTGCCTTTCAGAAAACTTTGTCGTGTAAATGACCCAAAAATAAGCTTTTTTTACTGTTTACTTAGGAAACCTGTCCAGTTTGTTTGCTAATTAAAGAAAGCTTTTTGCAGGCTGAGATGGTTGTCAGTATCACTGGCAGTGAAACAGTGCTGTTTCCACTTACACATTCTGAAGTATTGCTGTGAAGAATTTAAAACAAGATACCATTTTTCATTTAATTATGCCTCAGCCATACTGGCAAGATCACATGGGCTTTATTCAAATGTTTATAAGCCATGCTTGCTAATTCACTAATTTAAGTAACCAAGAATAGAGAAATTAGTTTTTAGCGCCATAAAAAAAAATTGTGTTGAAGTAGTTGAATTTGCAAGAAGAGCATTTTCAGGAGACATGAGGAGGCTCCCTTTGCCTGCCCAGCCCTGCCCTCTTGTGCACAGCCACCACAGCACAGTAGCCTCCTACTTGTTTTCCTAGGACAACCCTGGAGGGTAGTGGCAGTTCTTCATTTTTCTTCAGCACTCTTAGAACAGTCTCCTTCAGGGACGCCGGCTTCACTCAGCCAGCGTGGGCAGTGTCTGCCATGCCCACAGACTGTGAGCATTTCTAAAAAGACTAACAAACTGGCTTTTGGATTACGCTCTGAAAAGGGGAGGAATTTATGCTTTTGTCACAAAATCACCTTATTGCATAAATCTTCCTAACAACTGCACCGTCTTATTGAAAAATACGGCAGAAAGACTAATGTATTATTGTAATGAATTTGTACAAAGGAAAGGTAACACTGTGTAGAAAAGTATAAGCATGGACTCACACATAATATAAACTGCTTAAATTTGCTAAAAATACTGGAATTTTTCCTACGCAGATGCTTTCCTCAGGCTGATTTTTAAAGTGTAACAGTGCATATGTTTGTGGGTATATGTTTGGGGTGGAGTATGATATGGATATGGATATGGATATGGATATGGATATGGATATGGATATGGATATGGATATGGATATGGATATGGATATGGATATGGATATGGATATGGATATGGATATGGATATGGATATGGATATGGATATGGATATGGATATGGATATGGATATGGATATGGATATGGATATGGATATGGATATGGATATGGATATGGATATGGATATGGATATGGATATGGATATGGATATGGATATGGATATGGATATGGATATGGATATGGATATGGATATGGATATGGATATGGATATGGATATGGATATGGATATGGATATGGATATGGATATGGATATGGATATGGATATGGATATGGATATGGATATGGATATGGATATGGATATGGATATGGATATGGATATGGATATGGATATGGATATGGATATGGATATGGATATGGATATGGATATGGATATGGATATGGATATGGATATGGATATGGATATGGATATGGATATGGATATGGATATGGATATGGATATGGATATGGATATGGATATGGATATGGATATGGATATGGATATGGATATGGATATGGATATGGATATGGATATGGATATGGATATGGATATGGATATGGATATGGATATGGATATGGATATGGATATGGATATGGATATGGATATGGAATGGCGATGGGAAGGTACATATTCGCTTGATTTTTGATGAAAAGTGTAATGTTATTCAGTAGTCTCAGAATGCAAATCTAGGAAAAACCTAAAGGTAATGTGAAATGAAGTGAAATTTCAACAGATGGACTATATCTGTAACAAACACAAATCAAATGTAAAGAATTTTTTTAAGAGTATGGAGTGTACTCCAAGTTACAAGTTATTCTTGATAACTGTGTATGTCCTGTGTACTTTTATTTGCTGCTTTGTTATTCCTTCATATTCTTATTTGAGAAAATCAGACAGTTTCCCATGTTGTTTGTCCCCTAGGTATCTGTTTCCTAGAAATGCTGTGTAAATGTATCATGTACCATTAGTACTGAACAGAATTGGCAAAAAAAATTAGTTTCAACCTGTTGAAAAAGTATTGAAGGCTTCATATTTGTGAAACAGTAAAGGTTTTTCTTGGTTGTGGATTGTTTAAGCACATGAACTTGTTCTCTTGTTAAGTAGATTGTGCATCTGAGTTTAACAAATCCGCCCCCATCTGCTCCATATTTCTGTGAAGGGTTGCAGTGATCATGTGGCCCTCTGCTGAGAGTGAAACGCCCACTTTGTGAATGCATGACATGCCTGTGCCCTTCTGTGTCACAGTAAAAAATAAATTTCCATTGGTGAGGGGCAGTGTCTTGGAGATAATTTCAGATATCATAGATCATACTGCAGGTCTTTAGGGCTCACTGTGTTCACTTGCTGTCAAACAAGTCCTTAAGACTTACTCCAACAAAAATCTGAGACTAAACACAGCAAGGCACTTCATTCTTCTGGCATCTCTACTAGCTGTTGATTCAAACATCTAATCAAAGCCTCTAGTACTATCTGCACATACAGGATTTCTCATTTGCATAATAAAGCCCCATCAGATCAAGAGTTAATACCAGCTACAATTTTATTTATTGACTGTGTAAAGAAAATGAGATGAAAATTGAAAAAATTGTTCTGCTATTCATGACAAGCAATAACACACTACAAGTGAGGAAAAAAAGCAGGCTTGTAATGTTGAAGCTGTCTTCTGGCTGCTTTGTCTGGTAAGGCTATGTAACAAAAGTCAATCCATAAGGGGCTCACAAATTCATCCATTCCACATCTGTGTAATGCTCAGTTCCTTAAACCAGGGACTTCTCTTCCGAGCTTGCATTGAGCCTGCCTTATATTTAGATTTTTCAAAATGCACTCATTATGACAGAGTATTTGTGAGATAAATAGGTGTCTCCTAGGGCACTTCATCTGAAACAGGGATAGCTCAGATGGACTGGGAGGTGAAGTCTCTGGAGGATGAATACACGAGTATACTTGATGAATACATGAGTACATTTAATCTGGGGCAAATAAAACTCTAGCAGAGAATATAGGCCTGGATAAAAAGCTTCACGTGAAGGCACCTTGCTGTCATATATGCAGGGTTAGAGGAGGAAAATCACCATAGGATATTAGCTTGGGTCCCATTACTGGCATGCAGCAAAGCTTAATTTGGTACCCACAATGAAGTCACCCTTTGCAGCTTCTCTGGGAGATGGCATTAGGTTTATACACAGACTGCACAAACACCAATTTTCCTTCTTAAGTTGTAGAACTGTGTTTTAACAAAGGAGGAGGGGATGTTCACATCATCGAACTAGAGGTGGGAAACAATGTCCTGGATGTGACCACCTCCATTTGTAATGTGTAAGAACATCTGTGATCAAGAGGTCATTCCATATTCTGGTTTTAACATTTTCCTCCTGTTTTCTTGGATCACTGGCACTGCTCACAGTCCCAGTGGGAAGAGGCTATGAGGTATATTTATTAGGTATGTGTTGAATATTGAAAAAGCTAAAAAATTTCAAACATTGTAATAAAAATTTCTCTCTATTATGAGCTGCAGTAGGAGCTCTTCATGATGGTAATGTTTTCAATACTCTTTAGTACTAGAATTTCTCACATTCTTTTGTATTACAGGGCTGAATTTTTTATAAGTTTTAATTTTGTCAGCATTGACCTCATTTCTAAAGCAAACAGAGTAGATAAGAAAAGTGCAGTTTCTCCTTTAGACGGCTGTAGGTAAAAAGCAAATCAAGCAATTAAGCCTACAGTTGTTTAGAAAAACAAGCACCACTGACTTCTGCAGTTCTAAAATAGATGCATACCTTGCATTCAAATAAGAGACAGCTGCTCATTCTGATTTAGAGATTAGTGTAATGAAATAAAGTTGGCTTTAAATATCTAGATTTTACAAGGAACAGCGATTAGTTGCGGTACTGATTAATAGATAATTATGNGAATGGCGATGGGAAGGTACATATTCGCTTGATTTTTGATGAAAAGTGTAATGTTATTCAGTAGTCTCAGAATGCAAATCTAGGAAAAACCTAAAGGTAATGTGAAATGAAGTGAAATTTCAACAGATGGACTATATCTGTAACAAACACAAATCAAATGTAAAGAATTTTTTTAAGAGTATGGAGTGTACTCCAAGTTACAAGTTATTCTTGATAACTGT
>VZSE01013746.1:355389-427937 GCA_013398275.1 Promerops cafer
CAATAACACACTACAAGTGAGGAAAAAAAGCAGGCTTGTAATGTTGAAGCTGTCTTCTGGCTGCTTTGTCTGGTAAGGCTATGTAACAAAAGTCAATCCATAAGGGGCTCACAAATTCATCCATTCCACATCTGTGTAATGCTCAGTTCCTTAAACCAGGGACTTCTCTTCCGAGCTTGCATTGAGCCTGCCTTATATTTAGATTTTTCAAAATGCACTCATTATGACAGAGTATTTGTGAGATAAATAGGTGTCTCCTAGGGCACTTCATCTGAAACAGGGATAGCTCAGATGGACTGGGAGGTGAAGTCTCTGGAGGATGAATACACGAGTATACTTGATGAATACATGAGTACATTTAATCTGGGGCAAATAAAACTCTAGCAGAGAATATAGGCCTGGATAAAAAGCTTCACGTGAAGGCACCTTGCTGTCATATATGCAGGGTTAGAGGAGGAAAATCACCATAGGATATTAGCTTGGGTCCCATTACTGGCATGCAGCAAAGCTTAATTTGGTACCCACAATGAAGTCACCCTTTGCAGCTTCTCTGGGAGATGGCATTAGGTTTATACACAGACTGCACAAACACCAATTTTCCTTCTTAAGTTGTAGAACTGTGTTTTAACAAAGGAGGAGGGGATGTTCACATCATCGAACTAGAGGTGGGAAACAATGTCCTGGATGTGACCACCTCCATTTGTAATGTGGTGCAGTAATTCCCTTTGTAATTTGGTGCTGTAATTCCCTGTCCTCTAACTGAAGCTGCTGCAAGCTCTCCACAGCATGAAAAACTTCATATTGGACAAGTGTATGAGTATGTGTAAGAACATCTGTGATCAAGAGGTCATTCCATATTCTGGTTTTAACATTTTCCTCCTGTTTTCTTGGATCACTGGCACTGCTCACAGTCCCAGTGGGAAGAGCCTATGAGGTATATTTATTAGGTATGTGTTGAATATTGAAAAAGCTAAAAAATTTCAAACATTGTAATAAAAATTTCTCTCTATTATGAGCTGCAGTAGGAGCTCTTCATGATGGTAATGTTTTCAATACTCTTTAGTACTAGAATTTCTCACATTCTTTTGTATTACAGGGCTGAATTTTTTATAAGTTTTAATTTTGTCAGCATTGACCTCATTTCTAAAGCAAACAGAGTAGATAAGAAAAGTGCAGTTTCTCCTTTAGACGGCTGTAGGTAAAAAGCAAATCAAGCAATTAAGCCTACAGTTGTTTAGAAAAACAAGCACCACTGACTTCTGCAGTTCTAAAATAGATGCATACCTTGCATTCAAATAAGAGACAGCTGCTCATTCTGATTTAGAGATTAGTGTAATGAAATAAAGTTGGCTTTAAATATCTAGATTTTACAAGGAACAGCGATTAGTTGCGGTACTGATTAATAGATAATTATGCAATCATGTACGGCATTGACCCAGGCAGAAGCCTAGAGCAACTGGTAATGGCTAATGCTAAATGAAAATTGGATTTATTTACTTCAGTTGTTGGGTAATTTCAGAGAAGATTTAGAACAGGGGTTTTTTTTAATATTTTATTTTTGGTAGATTAAAATAAACACAGTCATTGAGAACAGATGTTTTAATACATTACTGTGGAAATGAGTCTTGATTTTGTTGTAACATGTTGAAGTGTTATAAATAAGAAGACTTTTGTGGTGAGAATGTAAACATTCATCTTCACTTTCTTAGTTTTTGCTTTTTCTTTCTGGGGGTTTGGTTTGGGACAATTTTTCTACTCCATCAGAAAAATCTAGGAAACTATTTTTGCACAGAGCTCTAGCACACTCAGAACTTATTTTAAAGCCATTGTAGGTTTTTGCTGCACAAGGATTCTGATTTGGATGTTCTTGTACTTTTGTAATTACCCAAGTACATTTTGCTGTTCTTATGGGGAAGGAGCCAAAATAATGTGATCCTTATTGATTGCTTCACTGCCTGCTGTGACCTTGCTGACATCAACACCATGCTGGGAATAGAAATGATTAGTCAACAAGAACTGTTTCTCTCCCCCTTCTTTAGGGATTTCTGCCTGTGTGTCTTGTCCTTTCTCTCCATACCTCTATGAAAAGTCACTTAGCCCCTTTTACTACATGCTCAGCCCCCTTAGCTCTCATGGTCACCCTCACCTGGACTAACTCCAGTTTGACAATATCTCTCTTCTACTTGGGGATCCAAAACTGCACATGTTTCCAGATGCGGTCTTGCAAGCTCAGAACAGAGCAGAAAAATCAGAATCCTTCATCTGCTGGACACTCGGTGATGCTCTTTAGTAAAAATGAAAAAAAAAACAAAAAAACAGATTCCAACTCAAAATCAGATGAACCATAGATGATTTTTGGGAAATGTTTGTACCAAGTGTTAATTTATTCTGCATATTTTCCATCATGAGCACTTTTAACAAATATTACCTGTGGCCCAGGAATGCTCAATTACAGACAGCTCAAGGACTCTCTTGAATCAAAGTCTGTAGTAGATGTCAGATCAAAGCTGTACCCTTTTCTCCTTTACTGGAGAAAAATCAAATCATTATTAATAGGATAAATGAAGAAGGAGGGTTTTTTTTTGTCATTTAGCACTTGGGAACCTAGCCAAGCAGCATTTATTGCTAGAAGTTTTCAAAGCTGAAGATGCTAAGCTTCATTAAATGGGTAAGTCAGGGATGGGCTTGAGTGTGGTTAAGACCAGCTGTGCCATACCAGATCAAAGGCCCTTCCAGCACATCTCTGTGACAGCCCACAATGCCTCATGCTTAGAGAAAGACGATCAGAGCACAGCAAGTACAACTTCATCCTCTTTCAGGTACTAACTGGAATATTGCATTTAATATTATGACTTTCCTCTGACAATTTATGGGCTGAGGTATGGTGAAGAAAAAAAGTGAACTTTAGTAAAGAGCAGGTGACATGGGAGGAGGACATGAAGCTGGAAGCTGCCTGGCTGTTCTGGATCATGGATGAGTGCCAAAGTGTGTCCTGGTAAAAGTAAAGCAGGACTTGGAAATAAGTCTAGCTGTACTGAAAATAAGGGAAATTAACTACTTTAATTAAAAAGCACTTCATGTTTTGAGAAACCATTAGTATGACTTCTAAAATACACCCCTCTTGGATATATTGATATTTTGTCTGGGCCCATGTGTATTTGTGTATATGCACATGTATATGTGTCATTTTAATTTTTGTTTTATTCTGCTAAGGTTGATAGTGTTTCGTTGGTAAAGTCAAAAGTGTGGCATCTGCTGATCCCATCTACATAAGACAAGCCACATTATTATTCTTTTTATACAACATTTTTACATGTCTTTTTTCATTGGGTTTGCATACAGACATGTTGAACTTTGAGAAAAAAAAGCTAATTATTTAAAAATCCAGCACTAATTTTTACATGAATGGTTGACTCTACAGGGGAGTTTGACACAGTGCAGAGCCCCTCCACGCCAATCAAAGATCTTGATGAGAGAACATGTAGGAGTTCTGGGTCAAAGTCTCGGGGTAGAGGGCGGAAGAATAATCCCTCACCCCCTCCGGACAGTGACTTGGAGGTATGTCTGTGGTAATTGATGAATGTTAATGTGAAAGTTTCTTCTGATGAAGTGTAAATTCTGAATACTGCAGCTGTGAAAATAGCTTAGAGCATTTTAGAAGACATTGTGGACTCAGTCTTGCTAACTGAATGTAACAGAGAGTAGTAGCTGTTTTAATCTACATGTACAATGAGACTTTACTGTTCTGCATTACGTGTCTGTCAGTTTCTTGTGCAGTAGAACCACAAATCTGTACTCAAAAGTGTCACATTTTCTTTTAGTTTTTGAAATAGGAAATCTCAAATATATCAGTCAGTTTAATTACATGTATTTATGGATCCAGTGTAAATATGCAGGATCATCTGGCCATAGCCCTTTAAATATTTAGGCACCAGTTTGTGCTTGTGCTTGTAAGCTATATCAGTGGATCTGAAGGAGGCAGCTTACCACAGTGAAGTTATGGCTGTGCTTATATATGCACAAGATCAGTGCCTCAGCAAAAAAAATACATCTGCCTGATATATGGGATGACAATTTCAAGCACAGGTGGCTTTTAGCAACAGAGTCATTACAGTCCCGTGTTGGCCGTGCAGTGCCTTGCAGTGGCAGGAGCAGCAGGAGGAAGCAGAGTGCCTGAGTGTGTGTGTGACACCCCAGCTGTGGCACCAGGGATGTGCTGTGCTGCCTGCCAGGGCCGTGTGTCCCCTGCTGCCACCAGAGCAGCGCAGCAAGCCAGCAGCCCTGGCCTGCCCCACTGCCCTGCATTCACTGACCAACCCTGGGAACAGCAGAAGACAAAATTGTTGCTGGGACTTGGCTGACCACACGGCCCCTCCTGGGGTAGCAGGGTGGGCTGCAGGGCTAGGAACTGAGTGTAAGTGATATTGCTTTTGTACAGAAACTTACTTTTTTGGGGTTTTTTTTTTGCTCTTCAAAGGATTTAATTTTTCCAGTGAAAAAACTAACTTCTTACATTTCAGGGTTTCTTTTGGTTGGTTGGGTTTTTTTATTTATTATTTTTACCAGTGAGAATCAAAACTAGTGAAATTGAATGAATGGAACTGAGTTAAATTAATCTGTTTTATCCAACAATATTATTTAAATTCTATATGGCAGTGACATATAGCACTTTTACCCAAGATTTTAGTTATACAGTAGAAATAAGAAGAATCTTGAATCAGTAAGACTTGCAGAGAAGTATCTGAAAGTACTGTTTATCCATAACAATTATGTTTGACCCCCATCACATTTCTGAAATCTGTATTAGAGTATTTGTGAAAAGTTTTTCTAGAGAACAAATAAGAAATAGTTGAAGAGTTAAAAAGTTGTAGCCTTTTGACTTTTTACCATGCATCATATACTGTTGTTGCTGATTTTCAGAGAAAACCTGCTCAGTTAATAAGTACTTGGTTAAACTTTTAAGACTCACTTGACTTTTAGCCTCCCTGGGTAGTGTGGTGGTGGGACTGTGATGTTATTTGTTCAATGATATTTTCCTCAATTCTGTTTTCAGCGTGTATTTGTTTGGGATTTGGATGAAACAATCATAGTTTTTCATTCGCTGCTTACAGGATCGTATGCACAGAAGTATGGCAAGGTATGTGAGCTGTAAATTTTGTGTCAATTCACTGCAGCTATCTGGCCTGACTATGTACGTGTTTTTCACCTCTCTGTTCTTTATGGCTCTCATGGGTGAAGGTAAAGTGTACAGTAAACCCCATTTTCAGAGGGTTAATGTGAAGAAGTCAAGGAGAGAAATGGGACACAGACCCTAAGTACAATACATGAGGCAGGGCTGAAGCAGATGATGTAAATAAGAGGAGAATTTATAGAGGAACAAGGATGAGGTTTCTGACGTGTGTTGGAAGAGACATTGCAGGGAGATAATAGATGAAGTGCACAAATGGAAATAACTGACAGTATCTGGAAGAGTAGAGGAAGAAAGAAGAAACTGACCTGGTGGGTGAATTTACCAGGAAATTTATGAATAGGATGAGTAAGAGTCTGACTTTAATTCAATGCCAGCTGCAGATGTTGTTCTTTGACTCCCCACCTTTTTCACTGAATTTTTGGTTCCTTTGGCTGGCTCTGGGGTGAGTAATGTTGGGGACTGAAACCCTCTCCCAAGGAGTTTTAAGCATCCTCTCCCCTCCAATGAGTCCAAAAGGAATTCAGGTCACAGAGCAGTGGGTGGGAGAGCAGGAAGAATGAGGGAGGCAAAGAGAGGCAGTGGCAGTCTGCAGGAGCAGGAGATCCTGGGCTGGTGCTGGAAGTCCAGGGAATGGCTGCTTGGGCAAGGTGAGAAGGGTCTGGTGGGTAGCAACAGGAGTAGACTAATGGGAGAGCTAGAGCTAAAGGCCTGGATAAAACAAAAAATTAAAACAAATATGTGGAAGGAGGAGAATGGACAAAGAGGATGTCAGTATGTACATATATTGTTTTCTCTGTGCTGTGCTATTCAAGTGAAATTAATGCAAAGGTATTTCTTTTTAAGAACATAACTATGTCCATAATGTCTCAGATAAGGGGCTTGTTTAGCATGTTTTCAGCATCTTTATTCCAGCCAGAATCAGATGCTTGAGAAAAGGATGTGAGAAACAGTACATTACAGAAATGCTTTTCATAACCCCCTCCCTACCAGTGGGTTAGAAATGTCCAAAGCCAGAACCTGTGGATTATAGCCAGAGATTATAGCCTTCCATGCAATCAGCCATTTGTGGTTATTAAAAAAGAAAGTTAACAGGAAAAGTCACAGGCCAAGTGCAAAATCTGAATTTCTGTAATGCTAAAATAAGGATAGGTACTAATGTCTTGTAAGAAACAGCCTTCCTTGCTTTGCGGCTTCACAGCACCAGATATGTGCACTTTTCAGTACTCTGGGAAAATATCCTCTTCTGCTGTTTTTCAGACACTCTAACAACAGTGACTTTGTCAGAACCATTTCCAACTAATAGTTATCAAAACAAGAGTGAAACCTAGCTGAGCATGAACTTTTATATCACTTTGAGAGTAGACCATAGACTACCACAGGACTTGCTGAATTGTCACAGTGATAAAGTTATTCCTTTCAGTCTTTTTTGGTTGTGCCCTTTGGATGTTTCCTAAATCAACTGTAACATATAGTTTTAAAAATCAGAGCACATTTCGTAGCTCACAAAACATCTGTGGATAACTTTGAATACTGTCTTGGAAACAGCAACAGAAATATAATTTCTCTTGGTATATTAGTAATGGCATATTAACAGACAGTAGTACTGACAGTGGATAAAGTCTATAAACCAAAAGTGTCTCAAGGGTTAGTGAAATTAATGTAGTTATACTGCTGAGATCAACATCAGTAAACAAATGCCAAATGTCATGGATGACAATGAAGCAAAAGGTGCAGAATTGCAGAATTCTTAAGTAAAATCCTCTTTTTTCTTTTCTCTCTCTCTTTTTGGGTTTTTTTTTTTTTTTTTTGGTACTGATAGGTGACATCCACACAAGTAGGGAAAGGTATTCATTTCCAGACCCTGTAAAATAAAAATAGTAGCCTTTTTCTTTCCTGCAGTGACTGCCATTGCCATATTTATGTAGAACTTGTGTGATGAGTTATTACCAGTGAAAGTCAAATGTAAATATTCTTGACTGCAAGGAAGCTAGAGCAGTAGGAAAGGGAATACAGGAAGAGCTTATAATGGGTAGGCTTTAGCTTTTGCATGTCATTGTAGTGTTGCCTAAATTTAAGGTGAGATATGTCTCAGCCTAAGTGCCTAAAGAAATAGAAATGGGAGAAGTGAAAGATCCCTCAGATAGACTTCACTCAGTCTCTGGTACGTGACGTGTTTAGCACATATGGTCCTTATCTTTTCTGCATATGATTTCCATCTGTATACAAGGTCTTAATCCAGACTGAAGACTGGATTGTTATGAGAAGCGGGTTGCTATGAGAGTAAATGCTCCAAGAATTGTGAGGTTGTCAGCAGAAGTCTTGTTCGCACATAGGTCTTTCAAAATTATTGAGATAACTGTTTGTCTTGGAAAGGTGGTATGAAATTGTTGCCTAACAATGAAAAAAGAAACAGGGTAGTGTAAAATAGTGGAGATAGTAAATTATTTAACTGTGATGATTTGCTGTCTGATTTTAAAAAGTAAATGATCTAATGTCACACAGATGCTCAGCTGTGAACACCATATTCTTCCACATATATTTCATGAGCCCATTTTGTATAACATAATAAAAGTACTCACAAAAAAAAAAAAAAAGAAACAAAAAAAAAGAATAGCTTAACGAGCAGAATTTTCTCCTTCTCCCATTTTTAATTTTCTACATGAGAATAGTGTGTTGTTAAAGCAAACACTGCTTTAAGGGAAGGCAACTTCATGCTTAGAAGGAGAGATGTTGAGTTTAGAGCTAGTGGGAATATACAAACAGGCAAGGATATTCACCCTCAGTTCTTTCCCATGTACTCACTTACATGAAAACTTTCATTCCTTGCTTTCACCAGCTTTTTCCTGTTTCTTTGAGTACCAGGTGAAAAAAAAAAAAAAAAAAATCAGAAATTAGTCTCTGTTCTACTGCATTTCAGGCTGCACAGGGATGCAGTGGGAGAGGTGTAGCATATTACAGCCTGGCATAGGGATCCACATGTGAGTGCAGGAGCACTTGAGAGCTGCGGTTGTGTCTGGAAATAAACACTTCCAAAAGATTTCTACAGTTTAACAAGTGGTTGGAGTAGAAGAGAAAAAGGAAAGTCAAACCAACATCTTAGGCAAGGAGGGCTTTCCTTGGCAGAGATGATTTGGAAGGCCTGGATCCAGTAGGCAAGTTTCAGGTTGTGTATTTGTCAAGAGAACAGCAGATTTCTGACTTATGCCTAAGGATTTATGAAGCTGGGAATGGACACTCTCCTTGGTATATACTTGTTCAGCACTTTGCATGTTATGATAATTATTTGATGTCAAAATTTTCTAGGGTAATTATTTGATGTCAAAATTTTATAATAACCATGTTAAGGTAGAATTAGTGATGTGCTGAAGGACACAGCTGTAAGCATCTCATTTAAAAGTGGGACAAATTGTTGCTGCTTATCTGAGCGCCAGTAGGGTATAGCTTTAAACTCAAGTGAATCAGGAGAGATTTGGCCAGAATTTGGCTGGTGTATCTCTTCTACATTTAAAATATAAAGCTTTCCCAGAAGAATATTCCACGCCTTGCTGTTTTCTACCTGTGGCTGTTTCTCTCTGGTTTTTGGTATATTGGTTATTCTACTGGGCTAACATAGAAAGAGAATAAAGACTACACTACACCTGTGTTAGGTTTCAGGAAAACTGTACTGCCTTCCAGCAGTAAGATCACCTCTCACTTTTCAGCTCATTTGCTCATCTGCATTATACTTCATGAAACCAGTTCACTTCTATTTTTAATTGCTTACTGCAGTAGCAAATTGTGAACATTGGTACTGGAGCTGTTATATTATGAGTTGTGTGGATGATGATGGTTTTTGCAGCTGAGCACCAGTTGACAGATGCGGTTTTCTACAGTGCTGAGCCCTTAAGTGAGCATTTGTTGATGTGACAGGACATGTGTTAGGAGATGTCATCATCTCTTAAAAGTTTATGAGGTACATTCTTAGTCCCTGTGAACAGTGTGTATTCTTTGTTCCATTGCATTCCAGTTATTCTTGCTGGTTGAAGGATGATTAAGCTGGACTTTTGTCTAGCTCCAAGCGCTTATATTTCATTCATTTCTCCCAGGTCAATCCAGAGGGCAAGGATTCCCAAATAAATTCTGTGACTCAAAGTGCAACTCTTTAAAAAAGGAATAAAATTCCTTTGTGGGCTTAGAAGACGGAGAATGTGATTTCCAAGTGCACAAATCAAAACAAATTCACATTTGATGATCATATTTTGCCATTTTTATAACATTGCAAATGACAGAAGGTTGTCAGGGAAGTCTCATTAAACTTGTGCACTTCTCTGGAAAGAGTTCAGAAGCTTTTTACTGCTCACTGTCTGCTTGTCTGGTCATTAAACAGAAAAACTTTGTCGCCATTAACACCCATGATGACATTCCCAAATTTGCTCATAAATATTCTCTTGTCCACCTGTATTAATAGTGTATTTCTCATCACCTCCAGTTGTCCTCTCCATTCACTCCCTCCTTGTCTGAGACCTCTGAGTTGATTTTCCTATTGCCTTCTAGAGAGCGTGGAACAGAAACTCCCTATGGAGTATGTCAGTTTTCCTTCATCAGCCACCAGCTACGTTTATTAAGAAATGTTCTCTTCCTCCATTGCCACCCGTACGAATCTCTCCTTGGACAAGTGTCCCCTATGAGAGAGTGAGGGCTGAACTTAAATCTGAGATGCCTACATAATATAGAGAAGTCTCTTTAAGCTAAAGTATTGGTACTTAACTTGAGCATTTCCACTTTTTCCAAAGGTCAGTTTTGTTTTAAGTCTGTTCAGGACAGCCACCCATTGAAATCACGTCTTAAAATTTTGCTTGTTTCTCTGCTTATTTTTAAGGCTTCGTACATGCAAATTCCTGTCACAATGAATCTTCCTGACAGTCTATTTATCTCTTTGTTTTCCAAGGTTTTATTAAAGTCACTTTGGTGTTTGCATTTTTTTTCCCAAGAAATGAAATTATTTTGAACATGTGCTGAAACCTGACGTTCCAAGACAGTATTAAATACATTTCTTCCACTAATGGACTCTGAGATTTTGGGGCTTTATTCCAGTTACCCTCCTGTTGATCAAAACATTTAAGTATTGGTCCTCCCAGGATATTTTTATCTAGTCTCCCAGGAGGCATTCCAATGGATGGACCAGTCTGGTACAGAAGTCCACAGACAGACAGTCTGGCTCCAGTTTAGTGCCTTCATCCTAACATAACTAAAGTAATTTGTATTTAGGTGTACAGAAGTGTTGTAGCTGGTCTTGATTCTTCTGCACACTAATGATATCTGGCTAACGTCATACCTCTGCAGGCCAAAGAGTTGTTCTTTGTTCTGTGAATTATCTGGGGAAAACTTCCAGGTTTTTTTTAAATCATTTTTTCCTCTATTGTATGTGCTTGTGCAGAGTAGCACAAAATACGATTTTGCCAGAAGTTCACTCTGCCTCTTACTAAGTTTTTCAATTTGCTGTGCTAAGATCTGTATCAACTGCAAGTTTCTTGCTTTCTTTTCAACACTCAGTCCGTTGTGCCATTTGAATCAGCCTGTAACTTCTGATTCAGAGTGAAAGACAGTAAAATGATGATTGTCATATTCCTCCGTATTGTGCAAACACTATAAACCCACAAGACCCTTACAAATCTGCTTTCTTGTCTATTTTTTTATGTGAAAGAAAGAAGTTAACATGGAAGGAGCTGGATGGAACGATATTTAATTCTTGTTAAACAGTTGCAGTGCAAAGCTTTGGCCGATTTATTAAGGGAATAGTTATTCATATCTTGAGAATTCAATTCCAGCAATTCTCCCTAGAAGAAGTTGTTACAGGGAGATCCCATTGTGATTTTATGCTAAACTGGAATGAATTCCCTTTGCTTTGCTTCATTTTTTTTAACATACCATACCTAGCAATAGCCTTCTCATGCCTTTTTCAAAACAGGAATGTAGGAAATATAATTTTAATAGAAAAAGTCAGGCATAATTGGTTACAAAACTACTATTAATAAGAAAATCATAAGAGCTTTGTCACATTTACATCTTTCAACTATACTAGGCAAGGCAGGAAATTGTCATACATAGTTGGTAGTTTCTGTAAAAACAAATCTAATTATAACGGAAAATGTTATAGGAAATTTCTGCATTCAAGTCTGCTTCTACCCAGGAAGGGGTAAAAAAGAGGCTGAGAATTAAAAGGCTGAGCTTCCAGTTTTGGAAGCACTCCAGTGAATAACTTATTTGAATAATACTGAGTTACCACCTGTGCATAAAATTATGCACATACCTTAGTGTTCATAGGATTGAGGTAAAAAAAATGTATTGCAAATACTCTCTGTTATATTGTATCTAGGGAGAAAAGATTTATCGTTTACAATGCACAGAAAAGAAACATGAATGAAAGAGACAAACATGTTTATATGTGATGACATTTTGATAAAAGCGTTATGGCTTGATGAGGAATCTCATGAGTCCAGGGTATTTTGGTGATTTGTGTTCTCAGTGCCTAACATGAGTTTTGCTAATCTGTTAATGGTGTTCCTTAATCATCCTCTTGGAAATCTGACCTTTGCACTTGGTGCTGCCTTCATCCATGTGACTTTGAAATCCAGGGAACATTACTACAGAAGACAGAAGGGATAAAATTCTCTTCCTGGGTACTGCGTTTATTTTTTCTTCTGAGAGGTAGTCTAGACCAGTTCAAGGGTCAACATAAAAATATTTCCTTTCACTGCCAGAGAATTGTGTCTAACCTTGGATCGTTACAACTTCTTGAGCACTATACTCCCCTTCAAGTATGACTTTTTCATGAGCAAGAGTCAAAGTATGTCAGTGTTTCAGATTTTACCATTAGTTATTAAGTGCTTGAATGCAGAAGCCATCTTTTATTCTGTCATTGCAAAGCCCTGGAGTAGTGAGTCTGATCCTGGTTGGGAAGCCTTTCATCCTAATGCTAACAAATGATCATTTGAGGTTTTGTGAGATTTTGTTGTTACATGCTGGTAAACATTTAGACTTTAAATCTCAAGGTATTTAAGAAGGGATTTCTGAAAACTTGCTCATGTCAGTCAGAGTTTAAATGATGAGATTTATATTTTTTCATATTTTGATGAGAAGAGGACTGCATGTGATTTAAAAGTCCACTGAAGTATGTTAAGCATAAAAAAGTTAACAGAGCCCCACAAGCTCAGGCAGATGATTAAGGCAATAATCAAGCTAATTACTAGGTGTCACCAAAGCATCAGAGACCCTTACTCTAAATCAAATGTAAAGTAACACAGATCTGCTTTACCTCTCTCCTAGCAAACCTAGAAAAGTAGAATTAATTACCTTGCCGTAGCTGTACGCATAATGCTCTCAGACAGAGTTATTGCAGATCAGCAGATTTGTGGTGTCTTGCTGAGGCAGAGCAATTTGATAGTGTGAAAGAAGACCTACAAACAAATGCAACATTTTGAATGAACCTTATCAAGGGACAGGATTCCTGTGTTTCATCAGCCAGGAAGGGATGATCTGTAGCAAACAACAAACTTATATATGCTTTCCACAGGAGTGTATGTTCCTACAGACATCTGTTATGAAAAGTGCCATCCCTATTTCCAGTCTTCTTTATACTTGTTTATATTTATGTATATGTTTATGACCACCAGGTTTTTTCCTGTCAGTTCAGCCAGGTTGCAAATAGCTCGGCTTTAAAAAATTTGATTTTTTAACATCCACAGCTCTCTGAATTTTCTCACAAACAGAGGTTCAGCAGTGTCTTCTTACAGCATTATATTAAAATAGCTTAATACTGAAAGGATTTCAGGGAAATTTCTTACAGTGTTAATTTTTCTAAACACTTTATATACATCCGTTTTTAAAGTAATTCTAATATAACTTAGAGATATGTAATTAACTGACCTTGTTTTTTTGTTTTTTAAGGATCCACCTATGGCAGTGACCCTTGGACTGCGAATGGAAGAAATGATCTTTAATCTTGCTGATACACATTTATTTTTTAATGATTTAGAGGTAAGAATCAAAGGAATGCTAGCACCGGTATTCCCGATTTTTAACTTAGTGGCTTTATTGTGCATTAGTGTTAATTGTGTGTGACATTCCTGCCTGTGTAGTCTTTGTGTTTGTCATACTCTAATCAGAGAGTGGTTGGCCAGGTGGCACTGACTTACAGTGGCACCGGAGTCCTTCTGTGAAACTCAGTGAGAGAGAGAATCTGCAAACTACCCATTCCTTTCTTTGTCCTGTAGCCATCTTTTTTGGTTTCCATGTATGTAAAGCTGTCTGCTGTCATCTCCAGGATGGTGATATACATGCCTCACATTCTTCTCTTGAAGTCCTCTATATTAGTTTGCTTTTAGTTGGTGCCCTCATCTGACCAGAAGAGACTGTTCTCTACCTGAGCAGCCTTTTGACTACAGACCCCTGTTACTTGTTCAAATGTAAAATATTCTTCATTTACCACAAAGAATGCAGCATTTGAGAGGTGGGATAGTGATAGATGTTCTGATCAGCGATTTCTCTTCCCAAGGTAACCAGGCAATCAATGTATTGTCACAAAATACCTAGGGAATATAACTCAGCAATTGGTCAGAAAAAGGAGAGACCTCTTCCTAGGAAGTGCCCTCTGTGGGCAGCCCACCTGTCAGAAGCACATGGATGGACTCTCACAGGGACAGTGGTCTGGGAAGCAGGCTTGTCAGCTGGGCTTCACAGGCTTTTTATTTCACTCTTAGAGTCCGGATCTGTTAACATGGACAGTGACAGTCTATAACCATGTGTGTCAAGACATGGTGTCAAAAACAGTTTTCAAATTAACCTAAGGGCTTTTCAGACCTTTTGCTGGTCTAAAACAGTTGTTTTCCTAGTTAGAGTAGATCCCAGACTTCCCTCCATGGACAGACACTTGCCATGAATGGGAGCTGGAAGACTTTGAGGTTTTGTTTAGAATCCCAGAGAAAGATCTCTGATAAGTGAATAGACAAAATAAAGATAAGTGAAATTTTTCCATCTACTGGGATGTTGATTTTGTCTTTTGTTCTTCTATCAAGCAGACAGTAAGAAAAGTAGAAGGTACCAGTATGTGGTTGTCTTCATCATCCCTTGCAGACCTCATTTATTCTTAGCTCTTTTTAAGTCAAGAAACTGAAATCTACTTCACTCCACACCTGAACTGCACTTCCTCCTTGCAACAGCAGACACCTAAGAAAGTAAAGCCCTGGACATGCTTTTCTCAGTGTGTGCTTTATTGCAGTCCTAGTGAGGCATCTCTTGACAATGCAAGTACGTTCAGTGAATGTCTCCTGGTGCCCTGTACCAGGGAGAGATTCCAAAAAAATTTTTCAAAGCATCTGTTAAATTTCTTTTTAGCAGACCTTTGCCCCTGCATGTTCAGAGTTTACGTGGCATGAACAAAATCTAAGCCATTCTGTAGAATCTGTTCTTCAATGTTGTGCTGAGTTCAGTAAAATGGAGCTTTGCCCTCTTTCCATACCTCTTTATTCTTGTTTATGGCCACTGAAACTTCAGTCCTTTCTCTCATTATTTATTTTGTCTGCAGATCCCAAGTTCAGTTGTCATAGGTGGATCATTCTATTTTGGCTAATCTTCATAGGATGGTTTAATACCCTGTCCGAAAATTCACATGCCAGCTCGTTCCAGAGCTTGAACAATTCCCAGTTTTAGATAAATCAAAAAATACTACTTGGGAGCTGTCTTAGAGAGTCCCATAAATCAATCTGTTTGCTTTGATTAAAAGCAATTTATATATGTATTTAATAATCACAATTTCTGCAAGAAATTTAGTATTTTATCACCCAGAATTCATCTTAGTCTCTTACAAAATTACCAAAATTCCGAAGTTCATGTGCTGAAATGAGTTGTGTGCATACATTTCGGTATGAGCATGAAGACCAGCAATTTTCTGTCTTAGCAAATAGGATAAAGTACCCAAGTATGTAGAGACTTGCTTTAATATGCTGATGAATAAACCTGGCTGTTTAAATCTATTTGCAGAGCACATGGCCCTTACTGAATATTACATTGCATCTGCATGATGAATGTGTAATGAATTCTCAGAATTCCCAGAGTCTGACTTGGGGTCTCTCACTCATCTCCCTTCTTCTCCCCATCTCTCTTTCTCTGTCTTCCTCTCTCTGTCCTCCCCCAGGGGAGCAGAAATGAGTGCTGAGCTGCTGCTGATCATGGCCATCAAGACACAAGACCTTCAGTTCTCACTGGAGGAAGTGAGATAGGCCTTTATTCGCTAGGCAGGTAGATTGCTTATCCGTTCATCATGTCGCTTTTTCAGTGGTGAGCCCTCGGGTTCCTTCTGTCCTGCTTTCATCTCCAGCCCACAGTAAACCTCCTGGCTCTGGACATGACAGCTGTAATGTACTACTGAACCTCTGTTCCTGTAATATTTACTACATCCTCTAAACTTCCTTTTCTTCCCTGTCTTTCTTGGTTACAAGCACCGCATAGCAGGTTCTAGGAATAATAACCAAGTTATTGAAGTTATCACATACAAAAATAGAGTTTTCCTTCCTCTATGCAAATCTGTGTCACTGCAACAACTGCTGATGCAGAAATTACAATCTGCTGAGACATTCCCTGCTGACCCAGTAACCCATGTTCTAATCAGCCAAGCTGCACTTTTGTTTCAGGCTAGGCTGTTCTCCAGCTACTGCATTATAAATTTTAGTTAGCTTGAGAAGTATCACTTGGGTGGGCAGTTGGTGTTTAGCAATGAAAATAGGAGTCTGGTGCTCCAGAAAGTTCACGTGCCTAAACAACACTTAGAGATGGGACTCAGATTTATAACAGCCAAACTAAGGCATTCTCTTTTCAATCAGGTAAGGGATAAAATTGAGTTTTTCTTCATATCTCAGTATTAATTTTAAGACAGCATTTAGAAATGTTGGTAAGGCCTATTATGTACATGAAAAAAAAATTCTGCAAATTGCAAGTAGTAATTCAGACATGAATCTTCCAACTCCATTATTTTGTCTGCAGATCCCAAGTTCAGTTGTCATAGGTGGATCATTCTGTTTTGGCTAATCTTCATAGGATGGTTTAATACCCTGTCCGAAAATTCACATGCCAGCTCATTCCAGAGCTTGAACAGTTCCCAGTTTTAGATAAATCAAAAAATACTACTTGGGAGCTGTCTTAGAGAGTCCCATAAATCAATCTGTTTGCTTTGATTAAAAGCAATTTATATATGTATTTAATAATCACAATTTCTGCAAGAAATTTAGTATTTTATCACCCAGAATTCATCTTCCAACTCCATTATTCCACTCTCAGGTCAATGAAGAAAAAAAAGAGTATTCATTTCAAACAAACGGAATTATATTTCAATTTTGTCATTATCCTACCATATTTTAAAGGAGATTTTGTCCTTTTTGTTATTAGAAATAGAAATGAGAAATTAAAAATAGGATTTAGGTAATTCTCAGAATTTGGGAGGCAGGTAAAACTAGTTTTAACAGACACTGAAGCATATATATTAAAAGCGGTTTTCGGCATAGCCTAAGAAAGCATAGTGCAGTTTTGTGTTCAGCGTGGTAAGTCAGCATTTTTACCAGATAAAGAAATTACTGTCCAGTCCAGGATGATAAGTTTTATGGATGATGTGTTGATTCTTTACTCTCAAATTTTCAGGCTCTAAAAATTGCTGCAAGGAATTGACTGCACTCAGATATAATTTAAATTAGTATTGCTTCTAGCAAAAGCTAGATATTAGATTCCTTTCCTGTATTTGCTCTGAGATGTATTTTTATGTTTCTTAGTTTTGACATTGCACTGACAGCCACTGTGGCTTGAGCTTAACCAGTACTGTAGCTGATGTGAAAAGTATTTTACCTTAATATTTAAATTGACAGAGAGCTTGCTTTCTTTCCTTCTTTCCCATAACTGCATGGTGTCATTTAAAAGCAAACTCAGATGTAGTGCTGTGCCACCAGTTTCCTGTTTCTTTTGAGAAAAGTAGAGAACTATCTCAAATCTGCTCAAACTGCCTGCTTTTTCTTTTTTTATGGCAAAGTTTTTCCACACCATGTTAAGTGAATTTGTAAAAGGTAAACATTTTTGTTGAAATAGATAAGTAAACAAGAAAGCAAAGTAAAAGAAAAAAATGAGTGATGGGCACATGAGCTTGTTTGTTAGTTAGAAAATGTGTATTGCCAGCATGTAGGGAGGAGACGATCCATAGATCCAGAGAAGAGGAAGGGGGAAAAGGAGGAAGTTGGAGAGTGCTGTTGGATTTGATCTCCTATATAACATATATGTTAACTCCTATATTAACAACCTTCTTGCAGGGACAAGGGGGTGAGTAATCAGAAAACTGCATGGTCCCCTCATCCTGTTTCTGGAGTCAGTCACAGAACCACAATGAACCAACTGTGAGACAAAAAAAAAAATTAAACAGCTGAGCCTTTGCTGCCCACTCATATTTAACTTAATAAAATTATCAGCAGAACAGTTACCTAGAATTTTCAAGGCTGGAACAATGTAGCTGAAAGGCTTAACAAAACCCAAACAGCAGCAGACACTCCTTATCCATCAAGGTTTTTGTGTGCCCTCCATTTAATTAGTACACCTTCATATCCACAGGAATGATTTTTAAACTTCTAAACCTACCACTTTCCAGTGAAGGTGATTAGGAAGCCAGATATTGACCAGATATTGCAAAATGCAGAATCTGAATTTTTCCCAGTAGGATTTTTTATCTGATTTTTGAGTTCCTGTCCTACACTGGGTGAAGCATAGTTGCATTTTTTTCTGGAGTGTAAATGATGAATAAAGATAAAGAAATCAAACTTTTATTTCAGCTGCCACATTCCTTTTACCTTCTCTTTTCTTTACCTTCTCTGTGCTATTTAAATCCAAATGTAACTTCTTTAAAATATTCTACAGCTCAAGATAATCTCCTCAGACAGAACTAAAAGATTTTTTTTCTCCAGCGAGGGGAAGAATGCTTCATTCCTATTCCTTGAACACAGCTCTATTATCTTACCTTAATGGATTAAGCTACATGAGCAGAGCTTGGCAACTCTTTTTTTTAGTTTTGACCCAATATTTTAAATTACAATTGCTTGTATGATGCAATGAAATTATATATTTGAAAATTAAATTATATGTATTTGGTTTACACAAAATTGCCTTTTTTTTTTAATAGCTTAGTTCATGCGAGTAAAAGTCTCTTAAGTTTTTGTTCATTGCAAAGCAAACAAAGTATAAAGATTAAATGATAATTCACTAAATTCACACTCTAGGGACTTGTGGCTTACACATTTGGAAATCACTCCTTTGTTCAGATTTATCCTTTATCTGTACAATTTAGCACTGTTATGAGACAAAGACTGGAAACGTAGAAGGACATATCCCTGCATGCCACAGAGAGCCTGGTCCAAGTGCTGACTTAAATGGACACTGAATTTCAGGTGTGTCTTTGGGTTAAGATGTTAGTTCAAGCAACTACAGAAAACAATTATGTGATGCATGATGGCTTGGCTTATATATTTACTTTTGTTTTCACCAGAATTTCTTATCTTTGTGCTGTAACCACTGTGCAGATAAGGATATTCGATAGCTGTCCAATTATAAAACCATCTTGGAAGGAATTCATTTTTCCAATGTACCTCAGTTCCTTTGAGTTTCTTCCACCCTTCCAAAGCCAGGAAATAATCAAGTTCTGTAGGACTGATGATTATATGTGATTTTCCAGCCAAAGGGACTCACATAAATTAATAGAAGAACCTGATAAGACTCCAAACTACTTAACATAAGTTAAGGCCTGTTGAGGTTCACCATCAATTGCTTTTAGGGAGTGGGAAAATAAGGTTTATGTGATTTTCAAGTATTGGTATACTAGGGAGACTGTAAACGAGACTTGCAATTTTTGCGGCTTTACAATTAAAATAATTTTACCCCTTAAAAATCACACCAAAACTGCATATTGCTATTCTAAAGGTCTACTTTAACTAGTGATTTAGACTGTGTAGGAGTTGAAGGTGATGCTGTTTTAAAGATGTTGGTGGCAGTAGGAAGCTGTGGGTGTGCACAGGCTGCCATCTTCTGGCGCAGCCAGTGGCCTGCACCGGTCGTTTCTTCATCTGTACTGAGCCCGTGGTGAGCTCAGAGTCATTCGGGTTGGAAAACACCTCTACTGTCACCTCGTCCAGCCATGAGCCCAGCCCACCCAGTTTAGTGCTCGCCACTAAACCGTATCCCCACGTGCCGCATCCACACGCCTTTTGGACGCTTCCAGCAATGGTGATTGCACTCTCTCACAAGATAAATTTGTCATTTGGGTTTGCTTTCTTTTCTTTCTAACAGGAGTGCGATCAAGTCCATATAGATGATGTTTCTTCTGATGATAATGGACAAGACCTAAGGTAAGATACAGAACTTTTCTCTTCTCTTTTTTTTTTTTTAAGATGAAATAACTTGAGCATTTACAGGAATACATTGTATTTATTTTTACTGTATTTTGGGTGTTTGCAGTACCTACAGTTTTGCAACTGATGGCTTCCATGCAGCTGCAAGTAGTGCAAACCTTTGTCTGCCAACAGGTGTAAGAGGAGGGGTTGACTGGATGAGGAAGCTGGCTTTCCGTTACAGAAGAGTAAAAGAGTTGTATAATACTTACAAGAACAACATAGGAGGTGAGTTAAATTGTCAAAAACAAAAGCAACTTTGAATGCTGAATGTCATTCTAAGGTGACTTCAAATGGTGATGAGCTGCCACCCAGGGAAGGAGCCTGGGAGAGGGAATGGAGAGTGATATGACTGAACCATCGTCTGTTGAAAGCTACTGGCTATAAAGGCAAAGCCACATGCTGTTGTGCAGGGGAAATGCAGTTGGGAAAACAAAGCAAGCTTCCATTTAGTGCCCACAGAGCCCATTTTCCTCCTTCAGAGCCAGCTAGTTTACCTTTACTGATTTGTTGAACCACTTATTCTACCTCAGCTTTGCTGTTGTTCTAGGAAAGATATCGTATAGTTTCACAGCACAAATTGGTTGTGGATGGCCATTTCCATACTACATTTTCATGATCTGGTTGGTAACAATGCTGTGACCTAAACTTTCTGCTGGGTACCTGTTAGTCTGTTTTCACCAGTGGATGCAAGAAAATTCTATCACTGCCATGCCGTTAGCCCCTTTTGGTGACTCTGTAGCTTACACAGTTTTGTCTCCAATAAGTCCAAATCTCATCTGGGACAAGAACTTTGCTGTTACTGTTTTGATTCATGGACTCATGGACTCTCACCAGCAGATTGTAGGCAATCAAGCAGCAGAGCCAAAAGAATCTGTTCTGGAGAGTCCTGTGTGCCTTGCAGAGACAGACAGCCTTCTTCTGAGGAGGGAAATGTGTCAACTGACCCCCTCAACAATAGACTGTGAGGACAGGGAATACTTAGAAGTCTTCAATAATTGCTACAGTCACGTGTTTTCACTCTTAGTAATTCAGTTTTTCCTTACCACAGGATGAAGCACTAGGACCGAAGGGTGGTAGTAGAGGGCTGACTTTCACTTGCCCTACTTTGCCCTTCATTGGTGTTGTGAATAGAGTTGTTATATATTAATAATTCTTGAAACAGTGTTAACCAAATGTTTACTGGGTTTTCTTATATCTCCTGATGCATCTAAGATTCTAAAGCTGCTGCATTTCATAAAACCTTTAACACTGATAAGAAAACAAGTCCAAGAGCACAGCACAGGGAAACACACTGAGAGGAACAAAACATTGCAAGAAGAGTGCAGATATGTGGTGCACTGGATTAAGGTTTTTATTGTCTCCCACATATCCTGCATCTGAAATATAAGCCATCCTTAATGGGCAAGTTTCTTCATTTTTGTCCTCCACATCTTAGCCTTTTTAATAATCTTCTTAGCTTATATGTATCTATTTATTTCAAAAGAGCTGCTAGGAAGTATCAGAAAGGCAAGATTAGTCCATATATTTTTTGGTTATTTCACTTCTGATTTTTGAAGACAGTCATCATCACTTGCTGGGAACATAGGGTGTGAAAGAGAAGAGGGATACTAAAGGTCAGGAAGCCTATTTCTCTGCTCTTCCATGACCAAATCTACATTTAAAATACTTTGGTTCCAACAAATTCATGTCTCAACATTCAATAGGCTGGGTATTTTTAAATGTCTGACAATTTATACCCAAAAAGAGATTTTGAGGACTAACTTTTAAGGACTAACTGAGATCTGAGAACATAAGATGTGCAGCCATTTCAGGCTGTAAATGCTGTAAAAGGAACCAACTACAACAGGACATGAAGAAGAAGCCATCTGCAAACAAATATATTTCCATATGTGTAACCTGAGGTTCACACTATGAGTCATAAGCAGGGCAGTTTTAAACAGTTTATTCTAAAGTATCTTCTTTTGCGACCATCTTCACCTATAATCCCAATGACATGGATCTCCTTGTCACTGCTTCTGATAATTTGAGAATAACATATGTGGGAGGAGCTGGTTTAAAAAATATGTCTTTCTGAAAGGAATATTTTGAAATGCAGTCTGATACAGAAAGAAATGCAACTAATTGTTATTATTATTATTATTATCTGGAATACTATCTGACATTCCTTGATATACAAGTGAAGTACAAATAAAACCTAAGATTTCCTGATTGTTGAAGACAATAGATTTTCTCTTTGATATTTTTTTCATGTTGTAGTGGAATTTAAAATAGAAGCAATGATCATAAACTCTATCTGATACAGAATTTAATTCTATTTTTCTCACTTTTCTTATATAAAAGGACTCCTGGGTCCCGCTAAAAGAGATGCATGGTTGCAATTAAGAGCAGAGATTGAAGCTCTGACAGACTCCTGGCTAACAAATGCACTTAAATCATTATCAATTATCAGCACAAGGTATGTATCTGAGTCTTCTGTAAAAAAAATTTCTAGACATGTCATGGATATTTTTTTACATTTTAGGTTACAATAAATTAATGCCTTTAAAGAACAGAACAGGTCTACTATGACTTTTGAATAGGACACAGGAAAAGTGGAAAGTGGTTTCGTTTATCCTGATTCCAGCATTTGCTAAAGATAGTATGAAATGTCATCTCAAATGTGTGTACACTGAAAGTGTACTGTAGAATTCTGAGGCAGCTTTTAATTTATTACCTTGTGGACAGCATCCTCTGAACTCCACAGCTCTCTGTTCTGTCCTTCATTGTTTGTGCCTATTCACAGTGCTACCTAAATACTGTATAGATACCAGGACGTAAGGGCATTTTTCTTCTGTCCTTCAAGAAAACCAGAATATCTTAGTATAAATCTTAAGTTTTTGGAAGAGCAAAAATCTTTTTAACTGAGTTAGAAGTCTGAGTTCCCAATACTGAGAGATAAAATGTATTGTTCCTCTGAAACAATAAAACTATGAACCCTGCTGCTACTTGGTAAGCCATGCAATATGTGTCTTAACAGAAATCCTAAAAAATCCTGGGTTTAAACCACAAAAAAGGACAACCTTAAGTCATCTTGCTTTCTGAACATGTCTGGGAAAAGACTCAGTGTCAAGTGGAAAGAAAAAACCTGGAAAGACACAAAACCTTTACTTTCAACATAACTTTTGCAATATGCTTATCTTCTAATTGTTTATTTAACAATGTGTGAAGCACTTCAGGAGAAAAAAGTAACAAATTTATGTAAGCTGTTGTGTTTAGCTCCTCATTTCTTTCTGAATTGTTAGTCTTCAGAGAGACTTTTGGTAATGAAGGCCAGCTGAGCATTGGTGGATGAGTCTGGAAAACTGTTATCCTTTACTCAGGATTGTTAAATAATAGTAGTTTGTCATGTCATTAAAGAACTGGGCAACTATAAACCTTCAGAAGCTACCAGTGAATCAGCTAAACCTTACTGATGTGTTACTGACAGGAAATTGAGATTCATAAAGGTGAAAATAGCAGGCTAGGGCCTTGCTTGGAATTTGTGGAAATGCCAGAAGGAAAACTCACAAGTACTTACTTTCAACTCCATGTCCGCATCATGGTCATGCTCATGTTCCAGCCTGTGAGTGCCCAAAGTAGTTCAACTCTGAGTTCTCTGGCCTGCACAACTTCTCCATTCCCGTTTTCATCCTCACCATTTAATGCTAGCTTATTAACGTGATCATTCTTATCTCTCCCTCTCTTCAGAGATATTCTTGCTCTTGAAACATGAAGAAAGTGATGCCATTGTGGAGAAATGTATAGAAAAAATAGTAGATAAAAGATAAAAGAGTAACAAATTATGGTTTTTGCATTCTCTTAACTCTTTTATTTTGCTGGAAGCTACTGACAATTAATTTCCATCATGAAAATTATGCTTTCAAAGCATTCAAATACCTTGTTTTACAGGTTGTTCACGGTCTTAAGTGTCTGTATTTTACTAGACCCATCTTCAAAGATCTGGTTTTTATAAACCAATGTGGAATATTTCCTACAAATCAGGCCCACATATTTTTAAAGGATTTCACCAGGGGTTTTATGTACATTTTATGTAAGTGAAGGTGCTGTACTGTGTGAATGAAAGTAAATGTTGAGGGATCCTTAATACGCTCTCCACATCTGGTTCACCTCATCAACATTTGGGTACTGTTTTAAAACTATTTAAACTTAAACTATTTCTCTCATTTTAGGAGTAATTGTGTAAACGTGTTGGTTACAACAACCCAGCTTATCCCAGCACTTGCAAAAGTTCTACTATACAGTTTAGGAGGAGCTTTTCCTATTGAAAATATATACAGTGCAACCAAAATAGGTAAGAAAATTATTCTTTCATCCATTCTGAGTACACTGCATTACTAATTCCATTTTTTTTCCAGTAATGGATATATTCCAAAACACTTCCCTGACACTTAGCAGTTTTAGTTATAAGATTTAGGCATTGCATGTGTTCAGATGTGTTTATGTCAAAGAATTCCAAATTCACCTTATTTTTAATGATTCCTAAAGGAATAGAGACGCTGATTAAAAGCCTCAGAAGCTTTTCAGTGTGGTGCAGAAAACAAAAAACTTGCAGAAAAGAACGAAGAAAAGTTTTTTGTGCATTCAAATCTGAGCAGAAATTCTGTTAAATTAGCCTCTGCTCTGACTTTCAGCTCTATGCAAGCCGGGTCACAGCTTCACAAACCTTTTTCTGAGGCACAGTATATCAGTGATGGGAGTGACAGCTGTTACTAACAGTACCTGTGTTGCTGGATAACAAAAGAGCACTTCCCCATTCTATTCACAACTGTGTGTCTTTTGTGCATTATGGTTTGAAAGTGTATGGTTTCTGGAAATTGCATCCAAAACTGTAAACCAAGAGAAGCAGTCATTCCTGTGAAATGTGATGCAGCATACAATGACGGATAATTCTGCAGATTTTACAAATCATCAATTCAGGAATGCTTCATTTCTATACCTACGATAACTTTTATAGCATGGAGTGTGTCACTTCATTGACAAAAGCATTGCAATATGTTTCCTAAATTATTTTCACAAGGGAAAAAGCAGTGCATATTTTAGCAGTGTCACTATTACTTCAGTCATCATTTAATTTTTTCATTACTAAATCACTCATTGTTGCAGATACATTAGAATTAAAATGTCTACTTTCCTTGTAAGAATATTATTACAATCATGAGGAAATATTTAAATTCAATTATTCATTCACCAACCTATTCATTTTTGCAGTGCTGCTAATTCCTTTATCTTGGTGGCTTTCTTGTAATGATTAAGAGATCTAGTTTTACCTGAAACATCTTAGTATCACTTAGGGAATCCATTGCTTCTTACCAGATTTGGCTCTAAATCCCAAGGCTGGGAACTTTTTAGAAGTAGTAGTAGCAATGTCTTACCACTGCAAAAATCCTCTGTAAGGCTTCACCATAACTCACTTGATAGCTTGAATAAATAGTGCATTGTTTTTCAGGCAAAGAGAGCTGTTTTGAGCGTATAGTGTCCAGATTTGGCACTAACATAACTTATGTTGTGATTGGAGATGGCCGAGATGAGGAACATGCAGCTAATCAGGTAACTTCACTCTGAACTCTTATCTCATTTATCTTCCAGGAAAAGAAAGTTGCTTTGAACGAATAATGCAAAGGTTTGGCAGAAAAGTAGTATATGTTGTAATTGGGGATGGTGTAGAAGAAGAACAGGCAGCAAAAAAGGTAACCTGTCTTCTGAAATGTTGGTGTGATACATAGCTACTAATGCAAGCCTTTCTGTTTGCATTTCTGTCAGTGTTGCACAAAATGACAAATAATTTCAGTCCACAGCTGCAAGACAGCAAGAGCATGATGAGATCAACACTTAGAGTAAAATGAACCATTTGGATTCTAGCATTTGCTTCACTTCACTTTGGAAAGAAAAGAAAAAAACCCCACAAAATTATTTTTAAAGCAGATGGAAAAATAATGCAGCAAAAATGTCTGACAAACTTCAAGCAAATTAAAACATAAACAGAAGAGATAGAAAGGGTTATGATATGATGGTTTTGTGGTGTTTTTCTTAAAATGCTGAAATTGGGGATGTTTCAAGAGAAGTGTTACAGAGAATGTGGAAAACATCTAAAGGACTGTGCAATTATTTTTGCTAAGATAGATTAAGATCCATGGTTTACTGGAGCAAATATGATAAAAATATAATTTGTTTCAAGAAAGACATATCAGCTAAAGGAAAAGGAGCACAATGTAGAGATTGTGCACCAAATCTGTGTTTCCAAAAAAGAACTGTTTCCTAGTTTCCTCATTATGATAATTCAAGTCTAATTTCAGCAGAAAAGTTTTTAATGTTCAGAAACAGTAAACAGAAATTAGTAATTTGTGCCATGCTTCCCGGTATAACCCCTGGAAGTGTGCAGAAATTGAATTTTTTCCTTCACAATGTCTGTACAGACCAATTATGTAAATCTCGCTGTGCTAGGAGTAGCAAAATAAAACATTCTCTTAGCATTGTAGTTAGAGTGGAAACAAAATGAAAATAGCCAAAATGCTCATTCCAAATGGTTCCTTAATATAGGTACAGTAGTGGTGATGGGTCCTTTATAATTTTTGCTAAACAGTGGTGGTTGGATTGTGGGCTTTCTGGTTGGGCATGCTTTTTCCTTAACATTGGCTATATTGCATGGATAGATGTAGAATTCAGAGAGATGGATGAATATAGCACATTTCAAATAGATCTAAAAACAACATGGAAGTATGAGGGTTGTTTCTGCTATGGTGAATTATTGAAGGAGAGGAGTACATATACCTGCATCTCTCACAGACACTGATGCTTTCTGCAACACAAATTATCTTTTCATAAGCCAGAAATGTGTTATTTTCTTATCCAAAGAGATTTCTTTTTCTGCCTGGATGGAGAAAAAATGTAATTCAGCTCTGTTTTGAAGTGTTGAGTGAGAAGCATCTTTTCATGGAAGACTTACAGTCTTTTAAATGATGATTCAGTATTTTGCAGTCAAATAAGTGGAGCATCAAAGGATTTCCTATTAATGCTCCTTTGTATGGGCTTGCATGCTAACAATTAGCAAGTAGCTCTTACTAAGTAACAGGCATTTTCCAAAGAAGCTATTAAGAAAGGCTGTCATCTAAATATTTTAACTTCAGCTGAGCTACTAAGCTGAGATCTATTTTGGTCTGACTTCTGTCAGTACTTGCATAGCAACAATCAATCCCAAAACACAGTGGTGTAAAATAGGTTCTGGTAATCTCTAACTATCCTCGTGTGTCGTGTGCCGCCCCGTGTCACGGTGTTCATCTTTCCTGACCTTTTCCCTCCTCTAACAAACACAGCACAACATGCCTTTCTGGAGGATATCCAGTCATTCGGACCTCTTGGCTCTCCATCAAGCACTGGAACTAGAGTATTTGTAACTGTGTTCTAAAGCTGGTGATCCTTTTATATATGTGTGTATATATATATACATATATATATATATTTCAAGTACACTGAATTTTTATGTGTGATTCAATGCCTCTGGCTTTACACATATGAATTGTCTTAAGAAGGGAAGAAATATTTGGAATTAAAAATTCCAAATTGAAGAATTCAGATTGCTGAATGAAGTTAAAACATTAGTGCTACGTAAGAAAGCTCTATGGTCTTATATATGCAACGTTTTTAAATGAATTAAAACTGTGGAGGTTGCTGGTACACACCAAGTGAGCCCTGACAGGAGTGAACAAAGGACTCGAACTGGCAAAGCACCAAAACGCATTTTCCAGCCAACAAGGTGGTGTTCAACAACATTCCTCAAAATGGGATATATTCTCAGCACTGAGGTTTGAACCAGACTTTAGCCTACCTAACCCAAAAAATCTGAATTGGAATGCACTCAGACTGTATAATGACAATCCTGTCTAGACCTGTAATTTGTGTAAATTATTGATGAAAATAATTTACTGTGACTTTATTAGCAGCTGATTTTGGAAGTGGATGCAATTTTTCTTTCTTTTTTGGGGGGGGAGGGGCAGGGAAGGGAAAGGGTTATATAATATTGTCTCTTTTATAAGTTTGGCAAACAGAATGTGCATATGATGTGTTGTGCCTTAAAGAGAAGACTGTGTTCGTGTGTTATAATGTAATTTTGGTTAAAAACTATGTAGATAAACAAAAAAACCTTTGTGATAATTTTTGACATGACCAAATTTGAAACTCAAAGAAATCAAAGAGCAGGGCTGCACCAAAGAATTTAAGTATTTGTTGCAGTAAGAAAAAATAATAAAGGAAAGTTTGTGTTTTTATTTGGATTCTGAATAATTCCACTGATTTTTTGAGAAAATATAAGAATATATTGGGAGGTTGATACTGGGGACCGCTACTTGGAAAGGTAGAAGAAGAAATAGTGTTTAACACCTTCAGCATCATTTCTTGATTCTCCAGCAAGAGAACTAAGAGCCATATTCATTAATTACCGAGTCCACTGAAAGCCATACAACGAGTGCATCTGCTGTGTATAACAGAACAAAGTTCCACACAGCAGACAAAGTGTTCAGGTGGCATTACTAGAAGGTGAAAATGTGGAGTTAATCCCAGATGGGGAATAAAACACAAGTTCATTAGGAATGAAAAATTACTAAAGAAGCTCTCATCAGTTGGATGTGGAAATGATGTGACATTTAGCATATTCAGGGTTAACACAAGCTGCTGAAATTGCTGGCTTGATGACATCAGCCATTTCAGGAGAATAGTCCATTTTGGTAAAGAAAACAGCATTTGGTAGCTTTTCCATTCTGTTCCACATTTTCATGTATTTTGTTTTGGGTCAGCATGATTTTTCTCATCCATTTTTGATTGCTCAACAAAATTACACAGGGACAACCCTAAATGTTTTTGAATCAGAAATTTCAGTAGCATGTCAGGTATCTGAGGAGAGGATAAGGAGGTGATTTTCATGAAGAAACATTGAGAAATATATCACCTTAACTCCCATAATTTCTGTTAAAAGTTACAGTCCATACAGCAATAATTATCTTGCAAGTTTTGAACATGCTACCTTTCAGCTATGGAAAATGAGCAAGATCCATATTGCACACAGGGCCCTTAATGTTCCATGTGCAGCTTGAGCACTCTGAAACAACAGCAAGGGGTTCGTCTCTCATGGCAGAAGATGGAAACTACTTTTTCAATTTTTAACACTCTATGTGGAGACACCTGAGGCTGCGTGTGCACTGACTGCGTGAAGAGGTATTTGCAAGAGAAGATGTTAAAGGCAGACTCCAGGATGTCTGCATGAGCACAGTAGTCAGCACTGAGGTGAAAATCTTCCCTCTTTGTGCTCTGAAGCCATCATATGCCGTAGTTACCAGGTAGTAACTTTGTTCATTTAAACTTCCTTGAGGTTTTAATAAAGTTACTTGGTAGATGAAAGCCTGGAGCCGCTACAAGTCCGAGGTGAAACTCCTCTATAAATTCATAAAAATGGATTTCTTTGCTGTGTTGGAATTGGATATACTAGTCACCACACAACAAACTAACAACGATTTTTTATCACTGGACAGTTTAAAGCCATCACATGAGACTCGCCACATATGAAATCACTGTAGACTAGGTAGATATTTGGGTGATAGATTTGTGTGTCCAAAATGAAAATAATTATGCATACCTTCTTTTTATTTTCAATACCTGGAAATACATGTCATAAAATCTGTAGTACTGCTTTTTGTAGTTTTTCAGGTGGGAAAAAAAGTGTTTCTACTGGAATGGGAAAGAAGTTTGGAGCCTTTCTCAAGTTCCAGCATTACATAAAAATCTCAATGTAAAAGATGTGATAAAACAAAAAATTTGTATGGTTAACTAGTGTTTTTCTCTTGTATTTTTTTTTTGACATGTCATAGTGTTATTTAAATGCATGAAGTAATATTATTTTTCAAGTTATTTTTTCAGTGTTCTTTTCAGTGTTCTTTTCCTAATCAGATGTAAGAACAAAAAGCAGCCCAGCAACAGCCGTTGGTTCTTATTAAAGATTTGCAGTGCCTTATTTGGAATTGTGCTTAGCTTTCTGTGGCAGATATGGCTCAATTAATACATGGATTTCTAGAGAGGAGATGGAGGCAAAAGGAGGGAAATTTTACAGAGCATGACAAGGTTCTCTGTGCCACCATAGCGGAAGTTAATTGTTAAAACATGTAATCCACATGAACATGTATCCAAAGAAAATTCAAGGATGTAGCTGAAAAGGCTTTGCAATACTAAAACGCTAAAACAAAATGTCAGAGCATGAATATTCTCTTGCTAAGCAAAAATTGCTATATATCTTTTAATACAATTGTGTAATACATGCCTGCCTTGTAGAGAGAAATTAGTCTGATATATTTTCCTGCATGAACAATACAGAGGAGAAAATAACCAAGGCAGAGACAGTCACACCAGACTGTTCCAGATGGGCCTAAGAAGATTAAACTGAAGGTTGTTCACTTTGACATTGAGTGCATTTTAATTCAGAAGCATATTAATCAGAAACTACCTTCCCTTCAGCCTCTCCTCAACAACCAAGATTGAGCACAAGGTCCCATTTGCAAGTATTTTTGGCAAATGAAATCTAGAATAAAATGCCTTTTGCTGATACTCTAGCAGTTCTCAGTACAGAACCGGAACGTTCATTAGGCATTTGAGAGGTCAGCTTGCAAAATACAAATATTGTGTGATTACAGTCACGGGACAGTATCTTAGATGTAACTCTGCAGTTCAGTAAAAGAGGGCAGAAAAAAACTAAAAATTATGCTTATTTTTAGATGCCTGTGGAGACTGTGCACAAAGATACATCTAGCAGCTAGCTCCCAGATCTGTTCCCATTCAAATCCAGTGTGAGCAGCAGTGTTTGCATCTGAAGCAGATGCAGAGTGTGGTCCAGTGTAAGCATTGACAAGGGAGATGAGGCCAAGTCAAAGTCCTCCATACAAGCTCTCTTCATCTTGGGGCAGATGAAATCTTACATCCCATCAAAAATCCAGAGTTTAAGGAGAATATAGACTTGACCCATGATAGAAAGACTAGGTTTTAGGGGTGAAGTTGTATCCAGGGTTTCAGTTCAAAAGTCATCTCTGCTTTATAGGGTTCACACCAGGCATATGCTGTAAATGAATATGGTATTTAGTATCTCTGAAGAGGAGCTGAAGTGACATTAGCCAAAATCCCAGCAATAGCAGCATTTTGGAGATTTGAAGCCAAGGGTCTCTGTCACATATTAGCGGATTATAGTTTATTAGGGCCTACCTAATTTAAGAAAAATGTAAATTAAAATTAAAAGCTTGTAAAATTATGTACATCTTTACTATTTCTCAATAAATACACTTGGAAGTGTCATTTTTCTGCACTATACAATGTTGTAAGTTGTTTGATTTGTGGTTAAAAGACACAGTGTCTCTTACAGGAGCCGAGTGTGAGCTGGGACTCTGATGTACACACTGCCCTTGTCACTCATGCCTGGAGAAGCCCTGAGCCCATACATGTCTCTGGTAGACACTGGCTCACCTGTGGACTGTGCCTTGCTCCAGATGCAGCCTGAGAGACAATTAGCAGCTCTTTTGCTGTGTCCTTGAGACAAAATACAGAAAAAACAATTTGGTGATGTAGACACACAGTGTATGCATTTAAATCCCCGTGCCAGTTCACTTGCTAATGTTATGTTAATACCTTTGTGGTCATGGATTGTTCAGGAGACAGGCAGGGCTACTGAGGAGCAAGTAGCCTTTCCAGCTGAAGATCACCCTCATGAAACTCTAAATGTTTTGGGGAGCAGTACTTAATTTTTTTTAATGAAGTACTGAATTTCGTTTGGAGGAGGCAGTCCCTCCACAGTCTGCTAGCAGAGGCCAAAGTGGGATCACAGAACTGTCAGCACACTTAGATGTGACATTATGATCTTGGGAACTACACGGCAAGTGGCAGAGCCTTGGTAGCCACAGTGATTCAGCCACAAGAAGCAGCTTGTAAGTAGCTGACTTCTTTGCAGGGGGTTAGATTAAAGCATGTCTCTTACAAACACAGCTGTTCTGTATGTACATCTGCTGCCTTCTCAGTTTCAGGAACAAAAAGGAAGATCTATCAAAAATCAAGTGGACAAAATACAAAGAAATCTCATTTAGTGAGCAGACAAACCCATAGCAGACAGTTTTACAGAGTGTCTCCCAAACGGGTTTGCATGTGACTCCAGAGAAGAACCATTCAGTAACATTTCAGAAGAGTGAAATAAATGGTAGTCAGAAAATGGGTGATAGCACATTGCCTTTATTTCTCGTTGCTGAGAAACTCAGTGCTCTAAGTGGCTGTCATTGTGCCCTGCACATAACGTACACAGTGATAAACTAAAGCAAAAATATCATACTGAGAACATTTACGGGTGGACTCTTCCTCTTTTGGGTGCAAAAATGCTTCTTTGTCATTATCCATTACCTATAAAACTCCTCCAGAAAAATGCACTTTAGGGTTGACTTGTTTGATTAGGGTTTTTTTTTTTTTTTTTTTGTTTTTTTTTCAAACAAATAATGCATTCTGAAACATTTCAGAAATATTTATAAGACTGGGAGAACTTTTTTGATTTTTCCAGATTTTGATTTTTTGATTTTTTTTGGGGGGGCAGTAGAAGGAATTCTGGGAAAGTCAAAACATCACAAGTTTGTTTTCCCATCTTAGTTTCTCTACAAATTTCAAGGACTGATTTTCAAAGGACTGAGTATCTAACTTGAAATAATAAATAAAAAAATGAAGTATTTTTTTTTCTGGTTGGAAAGTTAAGATAGAAAAGAAGAAACCACCAGAAAATTTCAGAAATCGATTTTTTAAGTGGACAAGCAAAGAAACTCCTTTGGTACACAAAAAACTGTTTCTCAGCTTTTCTGGATAATTTAGGCATCAGACATCCATCTAAACATGGGCTATTAGAAATTCACATATTCACTTGAGTATACAGGAAGCTAGAGAGCAGAGAAGTATGAAGGATAGGTTTTATGGGAATTATATGAAGAAGTCAGGCTAGAATGGAGCTTAATATAGATTCCATTTTACTGCCTTGCTCGTCTGGGAGAATGGAGTGCAGCAGAGAGGCAAATGGAAGGTGATTCTTGTTTCCTACACTACTGTACAATCTACTGTGTCCTTCACCAGGAAGCACACACTTTTTCTACATGAAAAAAACAAAAACAACTGGAGCTATTTGGAAAATATTAAAAATTTGTGAATCATTGAAATCAAAATGTGTTTTGGGAGTGCACACACCAATGTTAATGAATGTAACATTTCCAGTCCTGTTTCTCTAAACAAGACCCACCACAAGGAATCAAGGACCCACCACATTAGCCAGAAGAACAGTCTGAGCCATTGCAGGAGTCTGGTGACTGTGGCTCTCAGCTGACATATCAAGCCCCTGTTCTTTGCTTTCGTCTTGTCTGGATTGGGGTCTTGGTTTTTAGCTTTCTGACTCAAAACAGTTCTAATTTGGTCCAATTATGAAGAGTAATGTTTCTAAAATCAGGAAAAAATAAAGGAAGAAAAGTGAAGAAAAAAAAAAGAATAATCATAAGGAGATCATGTCTAGTATTGTGAGCCTCCTGAATAGTGGAGCAAACTCCTGGCACATAGCAGCAGGACTTCTTTGCAGGTTTTTTTGGGGGTAGTGTTGGGGTAGCCTTGGCTGGTAGCCAGACTCCCACCCATCCACTCTCTCAGGGACTTCTCTGTGCTGGGGATGTCTGGTGCCAGGGCAGGCCTCTGCCTGTATCTCACCAGCGTATCCCATGAGCAGCCTACAGTGTTATTTCTATAAGGCTGTATGAGCCTCAAATGCTATCTTTCTCACATGGAAAGCTTTTAGTTGGATTTGGTTTCATGGCACAAGCCATGACTGGAGTATGTGTTAGACCTCCGCACCTCGTGCAAACCAGAAACCCTTAATGAGATCTGTGCCTCATGATCACTCATGTTTAAAAGCAAAACAAAACAGAGAAAAAAATGGGAGAGGGAGAAAAATGGAGCCAAGTGTGGAAGGCTGCTTCAGTCAAATGGCATATACACACTGATTTATGAAATGCAGTCCTATTCTCAATAATCACCACAGACCAGTGATGCATGGCAGCTGATGGAGGTAGGGTAATTAGCAAAGCTCAACCTCTCCAGTTACTCACTGGGAACTAAAATGAATTTATTACAAGGTCTGAATAGTCTTGATGGGGAACACAGTCACGTTCAACGTGGAACTGCCTGGTGGCCAAAACAGATGCAGTATAGCCACCCGACCCCCATGACCAGTTGAAAGGGGAAAGAGCCAATTCTGCACAGGTCCCTTCTCAAAGGGGGCAGTCACCCCACTCACCTGGCCCCTCACTTTGCCCACCACAGCCTTGCCTGCCACCATTCCACTGGGGAGAGGCAATGACCCAGGCAGCATCACGCCTGGGTGTAGCCCCCAGGGAGCAAGGGGTGCAGCTCCCAGTGCTTTGCTGATTCTCTCTGAGTTGCTTTTATGTCCTCCTTAAATGAAGTTGGTTCTTGGTGGGGCAGGTATCCTAGCTGGGAGACATCTATTCACAGAGGAAAAGAAACAGCTAATTTGGGGCCTCAAGAGGTCAAGAACTGCTCACCCCAAAAGGTATCCAAGCACTTGCCAGTGTTTTTATTTTTCCTCTTTACCTAAATGCTTACAAGTGAGTTTTCTTCTCTGGTTAAACTGCTGTTCCTTAAAGGAAGCTTACTTATAATGGAAAGGCTGACTCAACGTTCACTCTAATAACCAGGAAAACACAATAGTAAAATGAAACAATAAATCATTGCTCTGACAGTAATGAGGCACTTGCTTAGACATTTATCTGTCCTTTTACAGGGCATTAATTTTATGGCTGAAAAGCTTTGGGTTAAACTTTGTGTCTGCAAAGAAATTGCCAAGCCCTGGCCAAAATTGCCTCATTTAGCAGACAGTAACATAGTACATAATTAATGTATTCATTTTCATTCTTAAAAACCAGTAAATGCAGCTTATTTGAACTTCCTCCTGAAAGCTAAATTTATTAGCTACAAGACATTGAGACTGTGCCAGCTGTTTCAAGGAGATTATGTCCTGTCTTTACCCTGTTTTCTAACAGTTTTCTACTAATACCACCTGAGTGGCTCTTGCCTGTAAGAAACTTCAGTGCAGGCAACAGCTTTTTCCTGTCCCGTTTGTTGCTTCATATGTTTTCATGATAAACATTTCTTTCCTTCACCTCCATCTAAAAAGCAGAGGCTGCCACTTGTTTGCTGAAAATGACTTTAAATTCATCAGCTCTCTCAGACCTAATAAAGTGACGTGTTTACAATGCGAAAGGAAATCAGGTGTTTCAGTGTTAAAGGAAAAAAAAACATATTTATGTAGTGTTACAATAATACTGTTTGCCTGGCCTTTCTCAGCCTATTCATCACCCAGCAATCTCCTCACAAAATGCTGTGGAGTCTGTGTGCTACAGTGCCATGCAATAGTAAGTGCAAATTCACCATAAATCACGTATTGCAGCGGCCTCCCCCTTGGCTGCTGGGAACTGCTGCAGTGGGGCACATGTAGGGAAAGAATCATTCTCCGGGCATGTGGCAGTGAGGATGGAGCAAAGGAAACCCAGTGGCAGGTGGATACTGCTGCTACATCCCCCTTCTGCTTCTCAGGTAAATCCCACTCATGGGATTCATGGGATTCACTTGTCCCACTACACGCCACCAAGGGCTGCAATGTTCTACCACTGAGCAAGCCTAGGTGAGAGCTTTTGGGGAGACAGGCGCAGTTTCCTTCTTCCCTACTGAGTGGAAAGATGTTACTTTGTTCTAACACACAGGTAACTGAGGCACTAAGTGATTTTTGTTGACACATCATGGCAGTACATGAATCACACATCTGAAATTAATCTCAACTCTTTGCCCTTACCTATTGATAAATCCTGTATCTATTATTCTCTGGTCAGGGCCTCATGAGACTTCATTAATCATTGTTAAAATTTTCCATTCTGCTCCATGTGCAGAGATTGGTGTAAGTCTGTAATGAAAGGGTTCTGGATTTTAAGAGGAAATCATGCTCCTTACGTATGAGCAGAAGGAGATACGGAATTTCTATCTAGTGTTTCAGCCACTTTCATAGAGGTGAGTAGAATATATAAATCTTTAATTGGTAGCTTTCTCTTGTCCCCACTCCTGCTGAACAACAATCAGGCTTTACTCCCTGGTTTTATGCTAGAAAATCTCTGGAGAACATGTGGTTCCTTACTTTCTTCAGCTGGCTGTCTTTACTGTTTTTCAGTCTTCCTTGTAATTCCAGTGGTAGTTGTGAGTTTAAATGTCTTTTCTTGCACCTGTAGATATCAGAGCCAGCAGGTCCTTCATTCAAGTATGCAAATCTACAGATGCTCGGCACTCAAATTGACCGCTGGGGTTAGTAAAGGAATCTTGTCTCTGCTCTGAAGACTCTGTGGTAGTGATCTCTGCAGTGATGCAATAGCAGTGACCTCTGTGGTGATACAATAACACCACAAAACAAAACATCTGGCTATAGAAAGCAGCCACTGGGCTCTGGGACAATAGTTCCTTTTAAATGGTTTTAATACGATGAGGTGCATAAAGAAGTGTATGACATTGTTTTGGCATATTTCTGAATTAAAAGAGGGTGAACCTCTTTATCTCTGGTAACCATGGATTTCAATATTGGGATGCATTACAAGAAAAATATTGTCATGATAAATCATCACATTATACTCCCAGCCTTGTAACTGGAAGTCTTTCTTGACTCTCACAGAAGTAAACCGACAATCTGTCTCCATGATGTTCTGTCATCTGGAGAGGTGGTGTTTTCAGAGTTTTTATCATTGTGGATTTCAGGATAACATAATGAATAGAAGAAGCCAGAACTCTTGTCACAGTGTTAGATTTATTAGAACAATAAGATACAAAACAAATGTGTTGATATTTGTTTTGTTGGGAACATCAAACTGAATAGCACAGCAGACTCTCTAGCGTAATCCTGGCTGATCTGTTTCTTTCCTGTTTCTCCACCTTTGTACTTAATCCAGAGTCCCTCGGTGGTTTTCAGGGTGTAGATTACTCCACAATGCAGAGCTTTTCTCATGGCCCAGCTTACAATTCCATGGCTGATCAGCTACTTCCCCTTTCACAGCAGCTTAGTACTATGTAACACTAATCCCTGGTTTGGAAAAGCCACATACAGTCATTTATGTTTGGCGTCTTCAGTGTAATAAGGCTGACCAAAGAAAAGACAACTGCCTTATTTTCTACACATGTAAGCAGATGCTTGGAGCACCATCAGGAGTTCCAAAGCTGCAGCTGTGGGAAAAGTTACTCTCCACTTGCCTGCTTGCAATCATTTCTTCAGCTAAACCTATCTCCCCTGCAGTTGTGCATATCAGATCTGGTTAGACCAACTGTCCAGGAGATCTAGCCTGTCTACTTATGTCAAGTGGCGTGTCAGAAAAGGGTGATTGTACTTTGCAGTGGCAGTGCATTTTTCCTGGTCTCTTCTTCCTACTCCCACCTTTCATGAGACAAGTTTTCTTGAATATTCTGTAGTGCATAACTGTGCATTCAGCAAAGATGCTTGGGATAGCTGAAATAAACATTTAGATATTTCACCCTTTCTTGACATTTGCTGATGATGTATCTCTGTTTATACAGCATTTTTACAATTTATTTTCAGACTAGTTCCTAATGCACTTCCTAGTCTGCTTTGTAACTATTGTGTATTAAAAATTATCTTAATTATAATCAAGCATTTGCATTTCAGGATTATTGTTTTTCTTTTAAAGCTAATGTTAAACATTTCATTTTATTGATGAGTGTGCTAGCTACTTCCAGTCAACACAGAACATTGGGTCCAGGTATTTAGACAGATTTTCAGCTGTCTCATGATGGCCCTTGCAGTCTGAGATTGAGGGATGCCAAAGAATAGCCTGTTCATAATTATTCAGCAAGTTTAGTGATCAAGAGATGTGCTGGTTTTGGCTGAGGTAATTTTTTTCTCAGTGGCAGGTATGGGGCTGTGGTTTGGATTTGTGCTGAACACAGGGTTGATAATATAGAGATGATTTTGCTGTTGCTGAGCAGGGCTCACACAGAGCCAAGGCCTTTTCTTTCTCCTTTTGTACTGCCACACTGGCAAGGGGGCTGGGATTATATGGGAAACTGGGAGTAGACACAGCCAGTCAGGTGACCCTGACTGACCAAAGGGATATTCCAGACCATACCATATCATGCTCAGTATATAATGTGAGGAGAAGAAGGAGGAAGGAGGGACATTTGGAATGATGGGGTTTGTCTTCCCAAGTAACCATTGCAGGTGACGGGGCCCTGCTCTCCTGGAGATGGCTGAACACCTGCCTGCCCATGGGAAGCAGGGAATTAATGCCTTGTTTTGCTTTGCTTGTGTGCACAGCTTTTGCTTATCCTATTAGCCTGTCTTTATCTGAACCCACGAGTCCTCCAGCTTTAACCCTTCTGATTCTCTCCCCAGTGCAGCTGGTGGGGGAGGGAGCGTGTGGCTGCATGGGGCTTGGCTGGGGTTAAACCATGGCAAGATCCATTTTGTCTCAGGATTAGTACGCCTTTAGGACTACTCAGATATCACCCTAGAATGTGGCAATAATGTTTTGGAGGCCATTTGAAATGAAGATTGGGCTGCTTGACCCATTAACTGAGAGGTAGCAAGTGTTTGAGAGTTACTTGAGAAAACCTCCTGGAATTGCTATCTCTAAAGCTGATGGTCATCCAATAAACCGAGATTACACGTGTGTAACATTACCCAAGTGTCAGCTCCACAGCATGCTGTCTGCAGTGAAAGTTTCTCAGAGTTATGTAAGCAGTCTTGTGATTTGTTTGAGAGATGAGGGAAGACGTGCACTGTAACATTTGGCCTCGGCTGCAAGACGATGACTTCAGTGATGGCAGACAATCCAATAAGTGCATTTGTTGATACAGTATGCCTGTCGGCCAGGCAAATGCTTCCACTGTAAGCCAAATTTATGTCTCAGACAAATTGCATAATTTATCAGCAAGCCAGACCAGACCTATTGTTGCCTACAGAAGAGAGCCTTCAGAGATGGCAGGAGTGTGGTCCAAAGAGTTTGCAGTGCAGTGTGTGTGGCTTTTCCAGCTCTCAACATTAGAATAGGCAGAGATAAATGGACAGATTGGGATCTCTGCAACTTCACCACCCTGTGCTTAACAAGGCAATGAGTTGGCCATAGAGACAATGCCAGGAGACATTCCATAAGCTCCCTGGAGCCAGGACCGGATTTTCAAAGAAGCCAAGATTAAAACACAGTATTTTCCATGAATGAGTTTCCTTTCTACTGAGGTCATAGCATACTGAGAGTGGGTAATTCAGCTATCTGCAAAATGTTCCTGCACTCTCCCTGGCTTAACAAAAAGAACCAGTATTCCCATGCTCTTCTTGCAAAGAGACTTTGTGCAAAACAGATTGTCAGCCACCTTAAGCAAGCTGTGGCCCTGTCTGTTTTTATACACCTGTTTGGGGTCACAAATTTTCTCTGTACTGATTCATTCCAGAAGAAACAAGCGAAATGGAGCTGGTAGGACAATCTCATAGGTATCTGGTATTCTCAAATTCCTTGGACCTCAGGCATTTAATAGGCTTATTCGTAGCATTATTCACAGCAGTTGATGATCTCCAAAAGAAGTTGCCAGTGCTAGTACATCTTTCAGCAAACATCAGTTCAATTGACCAAGAGCATCTGTTGGGCTGAAGAGAGATGGGATCATCTGAAGAGAGATGGGAGGCCAGACATACTCAGTTGTTTCCTGAAAAATAGGATAGTACTGAATGCCTCCCTTCTCCAAAGGTTTCTAGCTGTAGTGACATCTTGAAATCTTTACTATTCAGCATTTTGGTAAAATTGGTGGAAAGAACAGCAAACCAATGTTAGCTGCAGTGTTTCAATAGCAACACTTCTGGGGTTACTTTACAAAATTCAAAGTCGTTAACCACATTTTTCCATTTCCCATTTTATTCTGGAAGCTGACTGAAAATTATTGGTAGTAGCAGATCCCTAGGTGTTCTGAAACAGTGAATAAAATTTTTACTGGTAGGATATAACAAATTTTTGAGTAACTGTCTCGATGGAAGACATCCATACAAGTTTTGGATAAATGTTTTGTAAGTCCCTAGATCCTCTGGCCTCACCACTGTGCAGTCTCTGACACAAACACATTGACACAAATGGAAAACAGTTTACAACTTCTTGTTGTGGAAGGAGTATTGATCCAATTATCATGATGCTCCGGCACAGAATTTTGTGAAATGCTTTGCCAGCTCAGACATCAAACAAATAATAGTGAAAGCACAGATTTATTCATCCACTCACTTTCTGGGCAGACTGGTAGCCTCAGACAGATACATTACTGGTATTGGTCAGAAGAATGCCAATTCTCTTTCTCAAAGGTGACTTGGACTATCTGTGGAATCACAGAATATTCTCAGTTGGGAGGCACCCAAAAGGATCACTGAGTCCAGCTCTTCAGTGAATGGCCCATACAAGGATCAAACCTACAACCTTGGCATTATCAGCACCATGCTCTGATCAACTAAGCTAAGAGATGTTTAAAAGGAGTAAAGAAACTGATAAAAGAAGACAAATTCAGAGTTTAATTTCTTGCTTTTGAAACATAATTTCAGGAAGGAAGGAAAAACCTTTGCAAAAACCTGTTGTTATTGTTATTGTTTTTCAAGGAAAGATAAACTAGAGGGTCCCAGGACCCACCCACTTTTACCCTGTGAGTCCCTGGGACTTGAGGGTGTGCAGGGGAGGAGATGTGACATGGGACCAGCTAATGGAGGAGAAGAGTTTGGGAAGTGTGTCCCCTCCTTATTGCCAAATTGAATCAGGTGCACAATGAGCTATGAGGATGAAACTGGGATGGAGTTGGAACAGGGCTGGGTGTTGGTACAGATCAGGGCTTGAGATCCATATAGTCATTTTTTTGCAGTGGCCCTTGGGGTATGAACTGAGTACTTGAGGTATTAGTTTCTGAACTTCTGTGATGCTTGAAAGCAGTTATCTTCTCCAGCCGTGGGCTAGTGCTGAGATGGAAAATGTCAGCCTCCCTTATCTGCTTCACACTGAGCCCCCCCACAAAAACCTGAGTTATTTCTCCTGTCACTCAGCCCCTGGTAGCAGAGATGAACCATCATGGGTGACGGGTGAACAGCGATGTGATTATTCTTGCCTAGAGCAGTGAAGCCTATGAATGTTTGCAGTCTATTTCCCCTGCTTTTTTCATATAGGTTGATCCCAAGCAGATTCTGCTGCTTTGAGCCAGCTTTTTACTCCTCTATGTCACCAGCACAGAGCACAGAGTAATTTCAGCCTTCTTTGTGACCTGTGAAGTGTGAGGAGCGGGGAGTGGCAGCGGGGTGGGCAGACAATCTGGCGGCTGGAGAAGCGGGAGAGATGCTCCACTGCGTGGAAGAGCACAGGCGGATCACCAGGACTCAGCTGATGCCACAGGCTGGTCCCACTGCTGCTCCGCAGCCTCCAGCCATCAAGTTTCTCCTTCAGCGCCATCTTATCAGGAAGGGGTTGCACAAACGCGGAGCTGAGGGTATTTCGGGGGAGAACGAGACGGTCGCTCGCTGTTGCTGTGGCTTGAGCTGCCGCAGCCGTGTGAGCTCCGGCTGCCGGTCGGCGGGGAGACACTGCCATCTCCCGACGCCGGGCTCCGGCTGATGGAGCGCTCTGCGCCCGCCTCCCCTGGGGATGCTGCGGGGATGAGGTGCGCGGGGACCCGGGGTTGGTTCATCCATGTTCTGGTTTCAGGGCGGGTGTGGAGACCTGTCCGCAGGTCAGGTCTGCTGCAGGAGGCCACGCTCCGGGCCGCGGGGTAGGAGTGGTGCTGCAGTGAGCGCAGTGAGACGGAGGTGACACAGGGAGATAAGCCCGAGTGCAGCTGGAGCTTGGGAGGCACACAGAAGTGCCTGAAGCTGAAAGCTGAGCGGGCTCTCACAGGCCATTCCTGGCACCATCATTAACAGCAGGGCAGACAGGAATCAGTAAATCGCGTGTGCCTCTCCCTGCCCACCCTCTCACTGCATCTGATCCAGCTTCCCGAAGGTGAATGCATTTAAAGGAAGCAATAGCGTAATTTTGCAAAAAGACACTAACATGTGCTGGAAATCAGCAGACATTCATGCACCTCTAGGTTTACCTATTACAAATACCGTTCCCACTGAAGCAAACCAAGCCTGGGAGAAAGAGCTGGGGAAACGCGTCCAGGCGCTGTGCCTGTCGCTGCTCCAGCACACCGGACCGTCTGTGGGACGCCGCTGGAAGTGCACTTCCGTCCTAAACTGAAGGCCAGTAATTCCCAGCAAAAGCACCAGGGGTCATTCCACTCTTTAGCTCCACCTTAGAACAGCATACAAGCACTAGCAAACACCTCTCCCCTTTTCCTCTCCCTCCCGACTGTCTACGATAAACCTGAACTGAAAATAAGGTTGTGTTTAGACAGGAAAGTGGTGGGAATATTGTCTGAGTAAAGACAGGAGGATCTATCCCGGTGGAAAGGCTTTTGAATGGTTTACAGTATTTGCCTGTAATTGTACACATTCCTTGAACAAATCACACCCACTCATTTATTATCGTGCTAAACAACGCAGTAGGTCTAGTACACAGGTGTGTCACTCACCCTGCTTCAGGCTAGAGACATCTGCAATGGAATGTGATTTTTTCACACAGAGTTATGTTAATGCAACATCAGAGGTGACCAGTTTGGGGGGATGAGGAGAGAAGGGAATACAGGAGGAAAAATAATCTGAACAAAATCTTCACTCAAACATGGAATAAAATTACCAAGAACAGGAGGTGTTTGCTTTCTTCCTTGACAAGAAAAAAAAAGTTATTTTTTAAAAAAATAATAGTTATTTTTAAAAATTTATGTATTTCTCTAGCTTGTGATAGTTTGATCTGAAAGGCCTGGTAATCAATGGGAACTTTCCCTGGACTTTCGGTTGTGTCCCACGTGTCAGCTGGATTTATTTGTCATGGGAGTAGTAATGAGGAATAAATTGTTTGAGGCTAGAATGTCTAGGGTTTTGCTTCTAGTTAAAGCAGGTTACACATGTGAAAAATATGTACCTCCTGTCAACTACTGTGAGTGTTTTCCATGTTAAATGCAAGGTGTTTGAGGCCCACAATCCCACAGGAACAGAGGTGCAGGTTTAGGAGAAGGTAAAAGCTACACACACACACAAACACATTTCGTGCCACTTTTCTCTGGCTTAGTATTTCATCTCATACATGAGCAATGCAGTACACAGGATTGATGTGCTTTGGGCAAAGAACTGAGTGCTAACCCAGCCATACCCACCAGAAAGTTAACCCCTTCCTTCCTGACCTTCCTCTGCACTCCACCTACCCACTTCAAGAAAAGGTAGGTCCCTGTTCTCATAGGTATTTTTTTTTCCCCAGGAAGAATGGCTAGAAAAAGAAATATTCTCAGTTCCCAGTGTATATCAACATATGAGTTTTGCTGTTCTCACAGTCTTAACACTTATGAGCTATAACAGGCTCTGGTACCTCACTCCATGTCTGTCCAGCACTTACCCAGATAATATAGCCTAAAGTCCTTAATGGATGCCTAAGATTACACCATGTCGGCACTCACTCCCTGGCTTGTCTGAAAGTTTTTAATCATCTTGGCCAAGAGTTTCCATTCTCTTTAGTCTCCAGAAACATCAGGCAAACCCTATGCAATTTATTGCAGTTTATAGTTTCTGTATATGAACGTCACTTCCAAAATATTCATTAGAAAAATTAGTCATTTGCAATAAATGTTACATTTTTACAAGAAAATGCAGCAATTCTTTATTAAGCATCTGGATTTTTTCAGCACCACTTCATAATGAGGATGAGCCTGAACTGGAACACCTGATCTAAACCCTCTTTTGACTTTTGGAGAATGTCAGATCCAAGTTTTTAAGGGCTGGGATTGTCTTCATTTTGAGTCTTCCACAGCTCTGAGCACATAGTTGGCACTTAACAAATAAACAGTAGTAATCCAGAGCTGGATCAGAAATTAATGGCTAGACTGTATCTGTACTTCATAAAAAATGTATATGTCTTCCACATTACCCATGCTACGTCAAATGCAATGCCTTCTTTCTTTTGTAACCATACGTGATCGCAACTGGAAAATATAAATTCCAACCCACAGCTCATGGGGTCGCTAGGGGAAAACAACTTCCTTCATGTGGCGTGAAGGATAATCCAGAGGTGTGATTTGGAATGATGAAATGGCTTTTAGACAATGGCGTTGTCGCAGAGAAACCATAACTTGAACTATGGCAGCACCTGCTGCAAGGCTTACCTGGGCAGAGGCTCAGTCTCGACCTGCAGCCACACCTGGCTGGGAAGGAACAAGCTGAAAATGACGGCACAAGGGAAATACAAATTAGTGACTGTGTCTTACCATGGAAATTAATCCATGTCTGATTCATTCCCAGCTCTCTGGGAGGACAGAGAAGGTGGCTTAACCAGGCTGGATTTACATGGATACTGCTTCATATCAGCACTCTCAAGAGAATGAGCACTTTGTATATGTAACAGTCTCATGGAGCTTCCCCTTGCAAAGTATTGCCTGCCAAAACCTTCCTGCTAACATCACTGCTGTTTTACATGACCTGGGGTTTAGGCCACTGGAAGTGTCCAGAATTGTAAACTAAAAAAAAGAATGATTGAAAAGCATCTCACATTGTCCTCCCTCAGGAAAGAGAAGTGCCCATGTTGAACAGGGACAGGCCAAAATGCAGTAGGACTGAAGCATTAGTTGCAATCTGTATTGCTTTGGTCAAAAGTCTGTACTACATTTCCCTTAGCATCTGCTTTTGGGTGTTTGGCCTTCTCTGTGCTTCACAGTGGAAATGAAGAAACTGTGAAAACTTCTGGCAGTTTGCATAGAACAGAAGGAGAGAACATAGATGGAAAAGTGCTCCAGCAGAGGTGGAGTAATGGCAACTGATATGCAAGGGGAAGTCATAGGAAACAATGCAATCTAACTTGTTCCAGCTGCCTGAGCAATCACAGGGACAGTGCCAGATGTAATATAGCTCTGGTTAGCATGAGCTGAGATCTGGGATAGCCTCCAAAAGCAAGGACAGGGAGAAGAGAAGCAGCAGCTTGTTTGTGAACAAAAGACTAAACTATTTGGTTGCTAAAATATACGCAAAGGAGGTATCCCTTCCCTTAGCCCCATGTGCAAATCACATCTAATCTGGGAAAAAGACAAAGGAAAAAAAATAATCCGGTTTGTGGTTGTGCTGAATTCATTTGATAAACACTGGAGACCATGCTAAATGGGGAAGAGAACTTGGAGAGTGTTATTTTTGTTGGGCAGCAATTGAGTCCAATGTTTTTAACAAACTACTGCTGCTCTGTTTGAGAAACTGCATTTTAAAAATGTGAATCAACTGAGACAATTCACAACAAGGGAGCAGTTGTGAGACCCCCTCCAATAAGTGTATGGTACATGGATTGTCAGTCCCTTCCATGATTATGCTGTGGGATGGTGGGCTTGAATTACCTTGGGACTACTTACCTAAGGTGCAAATTATCAAGGACTATGATAACTGAGTCCAGCCTATGTGCCAAGAAAGAGAGCAAATAATCTTATTCTGAACTTCCTTCTACTGGTATTTAATCTAAATCTATCTCAAATCACTTTATACTATGTGCAGTCATGTCTATGACTGTTGAGTTTACCTTTCTGCCTGAGAAATTTAGAAATCATTTAGACGATGAAGGAAACCTAGGAGTACTGTGAAGATCAGATTGCCTTGTCCATCCCATTGCCTGCTTGCATCTCTTCCTCAGTCTGCAAGAGCATGGACAGAACAGAGTGTCAGTCCTCTCAAAGACAGCACCAAGCCTGCAAGATTGCTACCCTGTGCAAATGCAATCACAGTTTGTGATTCACTGCTTCACTCCAGTGCAAGAGCTGTGCAAGAACATGGGCAAGACAGGCAGTAATTTGAATGTCTCTGCAGAAATGTTTTGCAAAAGAGCCCTGCTGTAAGGAAGGATCCTTCTGACTTGGTTTCCAGAACACATTAAGAAATACTTCCAAGATGTTTCTCCATTTTTAACTTGCTTGTGTTTTCCCCATGAAGGTCCAGCTGTTCAGTTTGCTCAAAGTATCAAGTCAATCTGCATGAAGTGGTTTGAAGGAAAGGATTCTGGTTTGACTAGACTAAATTTCAAAACAACTAGACAATAGTTATCATTATTGGTTTATGTTAAACGAAAAAAGAAGCAGGAGATAAACAGCATTATAATCCCCATTTTACAGAAAGAATGGAAGATCTGGGGAACTCATACAATTTTCTTACTTCAGGATCTTCATCCAGCTCCATTCTTCCTCTGACACAGAAATCACAGCTCTGAAGAGGGCAGCAGGCTTTTCACTAGCATAGACATGCCACTCATTACCATTCTCAGCTAGGAAAATGGAGCAGGATCAGATCAATCTGTTTTGAGATCAGTGAAAAAAAAAAAAAATCTGAAAAGCAGAGTTAATTCTTCAATGTAGCAGCAGCGTGGGCTTCCACAAAAAAATCTCTACTCCATTCACAATTTCTGAGCACTGCTGCAGTCATCCTTCCTGCAAACATGATCAATTAACATATACTTGTTAACATTTGTAGATGTTGCCACATAATGTAGATATGGCTGCTCCTTCCCCCGCAGACACAGACACAGTCTATTTGAGGGATAAAAGCTGCTGCTTTCCTACAATCAAAATGCCATCAGTCTTACCAGTATCAGATCTGCATAGAGTTCTAGCCACAGAAACACTTTACATTTATCACCTGGCATGTGCCACCTCTGTGCCCTTTTTCCCAGGGACACCACTTCTGTGGAAATATTAATAAATGACAAATTGCATTTGTGTAATCCTGTGAAATGTTTTGACTACTAAAGTTGTTCTATAGCAGTTCATTAAAGGACACATAAAGTATTTGAGTTTACATTTTATAAAAATATCAGGAATGCTCTGGCTGATAGCTTTCTTTCTATTGAGCATCTGTTTCCTATTTTTTTAACAGTTTACAGCAGTGGTTGGCCAATTCTGCACTAATAGTTGATCTTAACTGGATCAAAACATTGTAATTTCTTAACAAAGGTTAGAGAGTGTCCTTCTAACACAGCTTCCTATGGCTGCAACCAGCAATGTCTGTGCATCAACATCTGGCTTCAAAATATTAAAAATTATAAACATTTCCAGATACAATCCATCTGGTCTCACAAAATTCTACATCTGCATAATTTTGCTTTATTTTTAAAAACCAAACACAGACTTAGTTTGGCCCTGTTACATTACTCAAGAATCCTCCTCCTTCTAAGTGTGGGGCAAAGCCCATGGTCTACTTTTGTTGGGAGCGGACATCTGTATCTGGCTGACCGTTGTGTCTAACATGGGCTGTGTCAGTAAGCGACAAGCGGAAATTCTTTGTTTGATTGGCATCTGAGTGAGCCAGAAGGCAGGCTGCAATGAAGAACTCACCATGAACTGAAGGAGCAGTGAAGTTTGCAGTGCGGGCTGCAATCAGGCTTTTGCAAGCTGTTTGCAATCTGCATCGTGTCAGTCCCCTCAAAGACAGCACCAAGCCTGCAGGATTTTGCTGCCCTGTGCAAATGCAGTCAGTTTGCAATTCACTGCTTTGCTCCAATGTCTCAGGCTTTCCTGAGTAGCATATTCCTTGGCTCCAACACCTTGCAGACAGGTCTGCAGCACTGCAAGGGTCAGAGCACTGGAAGGGGGACCACCCCTCTCCCTCTTGGCTAGAGATGCTTCCTGTGGGATGGCTGCTGCCGCTGTGACTAAACAATACCGGACTACTTCCTCTGGCTTCTCTCCCCTTCCTTTTCATTTTACATGCCAATTCAAGGATCTCTTGTCCCTGACTGTTTTACCCAGATGGAAAGATTATTTGTATTTCATATGCACAAAGAAATCACAAGTCTTTCTTGCACAAATAACTGTGTGTAAAGCTCAAAATGTAATTGGTTTCATTGGTTTTTAATTAATGATTCTACTTCGTGTTCAATGTTACATATATAAAGAAACTGTGAAATGAAAAATAACATATGGAAATTAATAGATGTGTGGGAGATCGGTCTTCCAAGTCAGAAGTTCATCTTATCATTTTTGTGTGCCTCAGTGGTCTACTTTGCAATGAAACAGTATTTTTCCCTGAGCTTTTAAAAAGCTAAACAGGTTCCAGTAAGCTCTGAAGACATGACACTGAACAGGCCTTTCACCCCAGATAGAGTGTTCCATCTTAAAGCTGAAGAGGTATCAAGTTGGGAATTAACACTTTCACTCTTTCAAGTTTTTACTAGCTCTGATGAGAGCATCTTTATGTTAATAGCAAGGACAGCATTTTTCAGACCAGGATAATGTCCAAGAGAAGTCACTTCAAGGTTGCCTACTCTGACTTGGTTCAGAGATACCTGAGACCCCACAGTCTGTTGCACAATGCCAATCAAAAATACAGTAAGTGACATGGTCATAGCCTGAATGGAGTAGGTGAAAATGGCAACCACAAAACCCAAAATATTCATTTCATTAAGGAAAAAATCCCAGTCAGGCCAGACAGTCTAAATGCTTCATTGTGTTGTCATGCTCATTAATTGCATGTATTTCTAAGTCCAGTTTGAGGCCAACTTTCCTGAAAAACGAGACACAATGAATAGCATCCTAACACTGTGCCTAATCTGTCAAGACTGATGTGGGTGTTGCTAATGTTTCCTGGAGTGACGATGGCTTGCCAGATGCTGAGAAACAAAAGCACATAGAGTAAGCTGAGTACAACAGAAGTCTCCTGCTGCAGTACTTACATATTTATCTATATAACTGAAAAGCTTGGGTACAACAAATCAATGAGAAACCCCTGGAGCAAACTACAAGCAGTTAATGTCAAACAAACCCCCAATTATCCACAGCAGCCACCGGAAAGCCAGGCAGAGAGGGCAATTCTTCTTTCTTGAATGAGATCTGAGGCAGCTCTTTTTTATATTGTTCACACCTAGAGCTTCCTTCCCTTTCCATCCATATTTTGAAAGACATTTGAGCATAGCTTACCCTCATTTTGAATGATGTGATAGTTCAGTCTTGACAACAATTCTTTTATTTTCAATTTAAGCAGCCAAGATAGAGTTTTCCCATTAGTGAAAGAAATTTTTATGAAAATATAAGTGTTGCCTTGGGCTTCTTAATGACCCTGAACTGCCAGAGTCACAGAGTACAACCATCCCAATAGTATCACTTTGTCACACTAGAGTTTAATTAATTTGATCATTTGATAACAAAACCATTTAATTACCATATGTAATTCATAGGGTGACAAGTACCATCATAGTATGCATCATCCCTTGTTTTCACCTCCTACACGGAACATTTTTTAAGTGTTAATCGTTGAAGTCTTTTCATTCTTTCCTCCTCATTCCTACTTTCATCTACTTCAACTTTGTCTTCCCTTTTCTCACAAAGGAGATTTTCTTCCATTGCAAAGCCAGTAATTTTACTGTGATAGGGGCATGTTGTTAGACAGAAACAGTCACGGAACTTTTGTTTCCCATCATCAGCTAAGGAAAAAGATGTCTTAAGATGTATGGATTAATTTATTAAAATTCTCTGTAAAGGAAATCAGAACCAAATTATGTTCTCTTTTTTTTTTTTAAAGGAGGGAGTAGATATTCAGTATATTATAAGCTGTGACCATTGCTTCTGAACACCTGCTATCCTGCCTCATTCCTAGGAGGTATACAGGGCTCCACTCTCTCTGGCTTATCTGGGCACCCATTTCAATGTAAGGGAAATTTCTCCTCTTGCACAGAGTTTTTGTTGATATGAGAAGCAAGTGAGGAGTGTGATGGCTGTTGTCAGCCCTGCCAGGAAGGGATGCTTATAGTCCCTAAAAGGAAGATACAGAAGGCTGAAACTAGGAATGAGGCTGCAAGATGAGCCAAGATTCTGGGTTCAGGATTCTGAAGAAACCAGAATTTTAAGCAGTTATTTCGGTATTGGTGTGAGGGTGAAGAGCCTGTCTTCTCAGGTGGAAAGCAAAGGTTTTATCCTCTGATTCCCGAGAAATAACACTGCAGTGGTGAAAGCAGTTCTTGCCCTTATTTTAGACAGTCACTCACCACAAAGAAAACTTTGAAGAAGGCATTTGGAGAATCCTAATACTTATATCTCTCTTAAAATATTGGTAAAGTCATTAAAATAAAATAAATAAAAGATCACATTGAATAAAGTAGTCTTACCCCTTAAGTCTGCCTCACAGATGCCTTTCTCTATTTGGCATGATTTCAACAAACTATGATTGACCTGCATAGAGGCAAGTGCCTGAAGCTACAGACTTACTACCAATTATTTTGCTTTAATACACACTTAAAAAAAACCTGAATAAATATCAGATTTTTTGGCCAATTTTATGGTCATAATTTTTTTTTCTGCTGAATAAATTTGCCACCATCCCTGCTCACTGCGACAAGGATGTAAAGGCAATATTAAATGTTTTATTTGATATCACAGAATAATCAAGTACACTGCATATGGAATTGTGTTGACCTTGGAAACAGGAGTCTCAGAGTTATTCATTGAATCAAGACAGCCAAATTTTGGCACAATCTCTATTAGAATAAATGCTAATACACAGTTAAATATGCCAAAGTATCTCTAGAAGAGGCATAAATAATTGCATAATTCAATGTAGCAAACAAGCTAAGAAAATAAAATAGCCTCAGAAAATAATTTGTTTTCCTAGGCAGCTCACAAAAAGGAAAATAACCAAGTCAGATATTATTCTCTAGCTCTTAAAAGGCTTTTTTCCCCTTTATGAAACAGAAATCGTTGAGTCAGAATCTGGTTTTGTTTCTATTGAGACTAATAGCAATAGCATGACTTCTGTAGGAAGGAAGAAAATCCATTTTGCCAAAGAAATGCTGTAAGAACTTATCCATACTCTCTGACATGTAGATAACATTAGCATTTGGCTTTTCTGTCTGATAGAATTGTTTTAGTGTGAACTTCATATTGCTTTGGAAGTTTCCTTGTTCTGACCTCAAGATCCCTGAAGAGTGATGGCCTAAAATGATTTCATATAAGGATTAATGAAAAGAAAAGCAAACAATAAGAAAATTATACTGGCTTCAGATTTATCTGCTCAAGTGTCTAGGTTGCTGCAAATCAATTTTAAATTGTGCAGAAGCATATAAAAAATACATTGCCTCTTTAGCTGTAATTTTCTCTGTAAGCCTTCACTCAAACTTTAGCCAACTAAATGCTGGAAGACAGAATAATATTGAGACAAACAAGATATATATGCAAACATACAATCCAACCGCTATAAGACTTTGTGGGTGCTCATGAGTATGAACAGTTAAGCTGGTATTAAGAACTAAAAACCTTTTTTGTTCAGTGATGCCCTTAATTAAATTTCTCAGTTCCATTTAGTAACAGTTTTCTGTCCATTCCATTTTCATTACATGTTTCTTCAATTGTGCAGTTCAGTCTTATAGTGAAGGAGTGTATTTTGTGCTCTGGGTAAATATGCAACCTCTATGGGATCATTTACACTTGAAAATTAGTTTGGCACAAATGCAGGAGAGAAGCTAAACATTACCTTTTTCTGTGTAATTCCTCCTGTAGATATTGTTATAGCACATTGAAATCGTCTGCCTACGGATTATTCAGGAACCTTGATCCAGATCTTTTGCTTCAGTAGAACTTTTCGGGTGCACTGTCACATTCAGAAAACAATTTCTGATCTATATTCAGGTCACATAAACCAGAAAAGGAGTTAAGACAGACAAATTGGCTGGGCTGACAGAAAATCACTAACAGAGATGCCCAAAGCACAGCCAAGCCTTGATGTTTTAATTCCAAGATATTTCACTAATTTTTGCAGATTTTTCAGTGAGCGTGTACCAGTGATAAGATCAGAACTATGCTTCCTTGAAATCAGCTCTGCCCTTGCCTACTTGCATGTTACCTCTCCTCAGGAGAGCTAACAGAGGCAGATGAGAAGGCAAAGTGTTTGTACCTCGCACACAGGAATTCTATTGACTATTATATTAAAGTAATAAAGGAATGCAATTTAATCTCAATTTTAGGGGCGATTGCTCAGAGAAGGGAGGAGGGAATCCCGTTGCAACACTCCACTGGTCCCAGTTGCTTGTCATCTCCGCTAGAAGGGAGGCTTCCTATTCTTCCCCCACAAACTTTGAAGACTGATCTCTGACAGCTGAATTGGATTAGCTCTCCATGGTGTGAAGAGGGCTACTGAGATTCCATGTTGATGAATCTCAATTGTGTGCATGTGGTCAAGCCTTGGACTGGGTGAATTAAAGACCCTTATGGCTTTTACCACCCAGAAACTGTGCCGCTCTCAAAGTGCTCCTTTCTTACTGGGAACCTGGAGGATGGTGAGTTACACAGTGTCTTCTCCAGCTCGTATTCATTCTGAAATGCAAACACAGACTTTGGCTTGTCCTGGTGACTGCACTGTCCGCAGACATCTAGTTAACTACCAAGAAGACCTGTAGAGTTGCAGGACTGTGACAACAGTGGAGATACAAGCATTGAATTGAACGTGTTACACGACCATAAAGAACTACTGGAAGTTAAAGCTTTGCTGCTGACTGCTGGTCACACATGCCCCTCTATTGCCTGTTTCAGTCAGGAGGAGTAGCAGGAACATGTGTGGTTTTAGTTGCCTAAAGACAAAAAACTCTTTGTGAAAATATAAAATCTGGAAACAAGCTGGCTGGTGAGGTCCTAAAATATTGGCTGCAAATCAAACACAAGAAAGGTATTGGTGAAGGCCGTGTCACACACAGAGGAACACAGTGATACTCAGCTTTGGAACCTTCCTTGGGCTGTGGAAACAAATCAAGCTTCATTTAGACAAAATATATTCACAACTAGACAGAGTTCTGCTTTGTTTTTGTATCTTAAATGTAAGCATAGATGTAAGAGGGCATTGATGATTAAATGAAACTGTACTTTTGCTTTTTGTACAAAACAACTGTATTTTCCTAACACCTATCCCAACCACATTACTCAGCAACAGCCCTTACAAAGAGTGTCTCCTCTTAAAAATAAAAAAGGATCTAATAATAATCATATGGTCACTCTTGCTTCAGATTCTTCTTGCCCTTACAGTGTACAAAGTGATAGACCTATAAAACTAAGAGTTGTACACTAAATTGACCTTGACCTCTAAAGGTCAAATTCATCATTAGTTTAACTTCTCTGGAAAACACGCTCACACCAGCCATCATTTTAATTGCTGAGTGCTTGACTAGGTTGAGAATATGGCCAATCTTTAAATTTCAGTGAGGTGACTCTAGGATTATCATGTAGGTAAATATATGCCCCAAATGTCATCTTTACTCTCCATTAAGAAAGAGTTAAACAAAATGTTTCAATGGAAAGTTTAATAACAAAAGACATTTATGATGTTTACTTAAATTTTCTGGACCATTAAGTCCAAATGACATGACTTATTGGATGCTATATCTGGCCAAAAAATCTTTTTGACCAGTCTAAGTTTTACTACATGCTGAGCTGCCAGCACCCCTATTAGGAAAATAAAAAAAAAATAAAAAAAATTAAATATAAATCTATGGTCAAATCCTAATTTTCTCAGTGAAATCTGGATTCAGAATAGCCATTCATGCCAGAAAGTACCTTTTGAAGTTTACATTAACATGGATATTTATTTATTTTCCCTCTGTAACAATGACAGTGGTTGAAATAAACTGTTTAATTCTAAATAGAAAACACATCTGCTGTTTCTGCATTGTTTGTGGTTGCTGGAGGGGTGACAATTTAAACCAAGTAGCACACATGACATTTTAAGTGAGATGTTGTATGAGGATTTGCAGCTGCTGTACTTTCCTATTTTTCTCTTGCCTGACAGCACTGCTCCATTGCAGGGCCTGCAAAGTTTTCCATCCTCAACATAGCTCTCAAAGGGAAAGTTTATACATATCCTTACATACATGCATGCCTGCTTGCATAGATGTGATATTTTTGACATGCTTGTGTTCATTTCTTCTGGGGGCAAGAGCATTTTCTACAATGACTGGGATCTTGGAGGTGAGAACTTCACTGAGGGGGTCAGATTAGGCCAGACTTTGCTGATGACTAGGTGGCAAGCAGGAGTCTCAGAGCCCCAAAAGTAACCTGCATTTAAGTCCTGACACCCTGGCATGGGACAACATGGCACACTTGGAGATCAGTGTGTCAGGAGGACCCCTGGGCAGTGAATTTTTTGGTGCTGGAGAACAACAAAGCAGGCCCTGAGCTGACCCTGCTCTCTCTGGCAACCTCCCCATTATCTCAAGGCTGCTGCACAGCATTGAACAAACAGAAAGTGCAGTGGGATTGGACTGAATCAGGTAGTCAGAGGTTAGAAAGGCTGGCCCTGCTCCAGCCAGGGAAGTTGTGAGAATGGACAGAAGCTCCAGCTCCTCACTAACATTTCATCTTCCCTGTGGAGGCTTTAAGGTGAGGTTTCATTTGTCCTCCACCCCAACTATGTGCTGGCTGAGTAACAGACTTAATTTGTGCCCAAGCAGCTCAGAAGTGTCAGCCATAATTATAAAGGGTGAATTGTACCTCTGAATGTCATGCTGCAGTCCCAACACCTAAAATACAGTTGTTTTTTTTTTTAATCCCTATAGGAACTTAGTGTGAAGGGTGTAATGATCCTTTCAGGTTAATGAACTTGGGCCTAAATAAATGAAGGTTACATCTCTAAATAATTTTCATAATCTTGACATTTTTGCCTTTTCACTAGGTTGAGACAGTGAAACTCCCTTCATTCCCCTGTTCCCACACTCCTTTATGTTTAATAAACACCTGAGGTTTGACAGTGCAGCAGTGCAATCCATTAACCATAAAAACAGTGTGGGCTGATATTTGACTATTATGGCTGAAGAGACTAAAATATTCCTGAGTAGTGTGAAAAGCTTAAGCAAGCACCTGAAGGAGGGCTGGAGCCCATGGGTTCCCAGTACACAGGCTCCACTTAATTTCTGCCAATTTTTTCTTTTCAGTTCAAAGAAGAGTGTTGGCATTTTCTTTTGCCAGATCTTAATAGAGAGGAGGCTTCCTCTTTCTCTGGAAAAAATCCTACCTTGGATCTGAACAGAAATTTATGACGTTTTCTTTGCTGTTATGGGATATTGTGTTTATTCCTCTCTGTTGTCTCTCAGCAAAGCAAGGACTTCTCTTTGGGTCTTACGAAATGTCTTGAGTAGAGCAAATTATTTCCCTTGGGAGGGACGAGATTACAACAAACTGCAAATATTAAAAAAATAAAATTCTCAGGGAGGAGCCTCAGTATCAACCTCCAGGTCATCTTCCCCCACAGCCCTCTTGGCATCATACAAACTGAACTTTTTCCTGCCCTAGTTACTAATGTGCCCAGTCCAGTCTTTAGAAACAAAGCATAAACACACCCAGCCAAGTGCAAGCTTAATATAAATGTGCTGCCTCTTCCTCTCATTACACTTGTGAGAAATTGTTTGTGTTTTAAGAGGGAGGACAGGGAAATCAGTTCCCAGGTCAGGTCTTGCTATAGCCCTGCAGGCAGGGAGGACAGAGGCCAGCTCCAGTGCAGGAAATCTTCAAGCACTGAATTGCCACAGGCTGACAGGGATGTGCGGGCCCATGTGCTCTCACAGGGTCACAGCGTGTTTGGGTTTTTTCGTAACGCTGGCCCCCACACAGCAGCCACAGAGAACGAGGCCATGGTTTTCTTTCAGTTCAAGGAATCACTGGACTGCCAAAGAAACCACATAACAGCTATTCTGCAGATGAACTCAAGTAATGGCACAGCACTTGGGTGGCCATATTTATAAAGGGCTAGCCAGGAATGTCAGGATTTCAGCATTCACAAAAAATGCACTTCTGGCACAAGCTATCTCTGTCATTTCAGCTCCACTCCTCAGTCTCAAATGATCCATATTGTTAGGAGAGATGTAGTGTTTGGAGTAGCATGTGTTTCCCCTCTCCATAGGTTTTGGGAGTAAGGAAATGAATCCTGCCCAGCCATCCTCTTCGGCAGTTCTGCTTTCCTCTAAATAAGCAATGGCAAACATGAGATGGAAGAGAGATACATCTGAACTCATGCAATCTGTCACAGTACAGCATCTCCCAAGCACAGGCTTTTTACCCTTGGATCTGTCCCATCTCTGTCTGCACAGCCATATTTCAAGGATTTGTCACGGGTCACATCTGCCAGCAATCATGTGGAAGAAATATAGAAAACGAGCAGTGTGCATTAGCTCCACTGTTTACCTCCTGCAGCACTCCTGGGCTCTTGACAAACAAACTCCCATGCTGAAGACAACCAGCCTAATCCCCACCCCAGAGAAGCAACTGGGGGGTCACCATGAGCCTCAGCAGATATTGTCTCACAGGATCAGAAACCTGTGAACCCCCCTCGCTCAGGAGGAGTTTAGGAGATGAGGCACAGCCTCACAGGTCCCTAGAAACATCAGCCCAGCGAGGAGACTTTGAGCACTGCAGTGAGCAAGGCCACCATGAAAACTCACTCAGAAGTGTTGTCAAGGAAAAATAATAGTGAATTTTGGACTTGTTCAGGATTCCTGGGCATCTGTCAGGCCAGGGGAATCGCATCTGTGCTCTCTCCTACCTAAGTGCTTCGTGCTTCAGAGCCCTGGGCCTCCCTGGCCGTGCAAGATCAGATTGGCTCTACCAGTCCTCCCAGTGACTCCAACAACTCAGTTGTATCAGTTTAATTGCACTTGATCTATACAGCTCATTTACACTTAGGCACAAAATCAGGTGTACTTTGAAAGCCTCAGATTTAATGCATGTGTGCAGACTACCTTCAGACCAGACATCTTCTGAGAGAAGCATGTTCTTTTGTACTTGGTTTCTAGACCAGGAAATCCCAGGTTGGAATATAGATGCCGTGATTATGGTTAAAATGGACAAATAAGTAACTGCTGTAAATTGAAAGAGGAGTGGCATCAGCCCTTCAGAGTAAGAGTGTTCTTATAGATCTTTTAATCTTGATGCCCTGTCAAGTTGGACTGTTGTTCCAGACTGCTTTTTCAGAATTGTTCAGTTTCTCTGTACTATGAGACAAAATAACCAAGAAAGATTTAAAAACAAAACAAAACAAAACAAAACAAAACAAAACAAAACAAAACAAAACAAAACCACTTAACAATCTTGGATATTAGAGTATCAAAATCAAGCACTTCCAAGTGAAGATTAATTTAATCCTTTTAAGTAAAGTTTTACCATCACATAATACCAGCTCCATAAAATAGTACTGATGTTACTTGTGACAATTTAGGAGCTTTAACCATATCTGGAAACATCTCTTATTGCAAAGGTTTCTAAAGTATTAGAGGACTTGGTAGGATCTCTTCTTTGTGAGATCAATGAACAACCAAAGCCGCCTAGTGTTGACACAAATATCTTTTTAAACATGGAGGCCTAACACACAAAAACATCTCTTCAGCCAAGGCAGTGGGCCAAGTGTTTAAGATACAAGATTTGCCAGAGTGCTTATAGCTGAAATGGAACCAAGACCAGAGAAACATTCAATCTCTTTGCAGTAGTTTAGTGTCTCTTCTACAGATTTTCTCTTTTTTGTGGGTTTTTTTTGGTTTTCTCGGTTTGGTCAATTTAGTGCAGAAGAGAGACCTGCACATTTTCCATTGAACAATTTTGTCAAAAGAAGGATCAGTAGCTTAAAGAAAGCATCAAAGCTTATTAAAAGATTCACACCAAGGCATTATTTTCTTAATAGAAAATGTTCCATAGATATGCCATGAATAGGAAATATTGAACCCAAATAATATACAAACAAACAAAAAATCCTCAAAATCCTAGTGGTGGGATACTGATCCCAGCTCTATTCAAGCTAGTGGTAACTTTGCCAGGTGTTTCCAGGGAAATCTAGATTTCATCTGCTTCATAGAGAGTCAGTCATGAACCACAAAAGACAATTAACTAAACCTCTGGGCATAAGGAATGACAAATAAAAATCAGGGAAATACATACACAGTTTAGTGTCATGTTTACAAGTGTTATTCTGGAAATTGAGCTAGAATGGGAAGGCATACTGGTTCAAGCCAACTGCAATCACTAAAGCCGGGGTTAGGCTCAGCAGTAAAAGTCATGCATCAGCCACCCAGTTGATAATTGACAACACAGTTTGTAATTTGCATGGTTTGCCCCTTCCTCCAGTCAGTAACAGTATATTTGAAGAGCTGGTAGAATGAAAATAGGGACAGAAGCACTTTGCACCAATCATAAAGCCCTTTAAAAATCGATCCCTGAGAGCATTCAATGGTAACCCTGCCCCACAGGAGTCTTAACCTGGGCAGTTCAAGTTACTCCAAACAGAGCTGTACCACTAGTAATCCATGTGGTATGTGAAGCTGGAAGATTTTGAAACATTTGGACTTCTGTTAAATCTCTGATAATATTTAGATTAAAACCCTTTTGAGGTACGGACAATCTCCTGCTCTATTTATGGAGAGCCTAGGAAAACCTGTGAGGGAGTGGAGAGATGACTGAGGCAACTTCCCTGGGTCTATTCCAATGAGAATTTCTGTTTCTATTTCTGCTGCTCCTGCATCTGAAAAGGGTGACTCAGATCATACTGGAAAAAAAAGCCTAGGAGCAAAATTGATTATCCATGGGCCTTTCCCATATATAGGTTGGATACTAATGTGACTTAAATTTTATAAACCCCTCTGAGTAAAGAGGTATAAAATAAGCTGTTTCTGCATACTTTTTTTTTTCCCAGGGCCCTGTAAATGTGGTACTAAGCCAGAAGTAGCTGTTTCCTCTTTGCACTGGATACACAGTGCCAGTGAGAGCAGAGAAAGCCTAGGACCTTCTTTGTGCTGCTGCTCTGGTGTGAGCAGATTTCATGTCCTACTACAGTTGTGTCCCAGGTAACTTGTTCAGTATTCAAAAAAACTTCAGCTTTCACCCTTGCTCTCCCTGGCTTGGTACTGCGAAAGTGGGTTGCTGCTCCATGTTAAAGGGAGTGCAAAGAGTGGATATAACCCAGGCTTACAAACTCCCCCACACCTGCTGCTTATGTCTACTGAAGAAAGCCTTGCTGAAGAGGTGCAGCAGTGATTTGCAGCTCCAGATAAAAGGGAGCTCAGGGCATGCTATGGAGCAGGCAGGGCTTCTTAGCCCTCAGTGTTTCAGTTAATACAGAGGACTCCAAGAATTACTCCAATAAATCCAAATGCTTATAATTTCTTTTCACCCTAGTACCTCCTCCTTGAGAGCATGTCTTCTTCTGTGCCAGCAGTATGAAAATACACTTCTTGACATCACATCAGTTGTTCTAGTGATACCATAATTGTCACAGAAGTGGTAATCCCTTCTCTTACCGATGATGAATCACCTGTTGGGAGGATTACAACATCCAAGAAGTTTGTAAGCCTCAGATTTTCTAAATCTCTCAGTTCTACCTATGCCTCCCTCTATCCATTTCAGATGACAGTGTGTTTTTAGGTTTGGCTGGATGAGTTACTGAGACGGGATTCATGGGCAGTTGCAGTATCCGCTGATCAGATTTTCCGCAGCCCTGTCTACTTGTCTCCTGTTCTGGTTCTCATGTGGGACATACACTGCAGAGACTGTAGAGCCAGTGAGACTTAAAGGGTGCATGCAGTTGTATGCATGCATATTATTTGCATAGAAATGCGTATGCAATTGGTTAGATCCATGCTCCCAGATCTAGGCACTAGGCAAAACTCCCAGTTGTGGAGTTAGCTACCCATCCTTTTTTTGCCTGATCTGAATTATGTCCTGGAAAAATCAGGAAAATTCCATTGCACCAAGGTATTTTCTCTGAAAACTTCAGAAATTTTACTCGTCAATATACACTTCCAGTCAATGGAAGACATTTGCTCCTGAGTGGATGCAGCTGCCAGAAACAAACAATGACACATGAAGCTACAAGACTTTTAATTCTAACAGAACATGTCCAGGAAATACCAATCAATTAATATAGTAACTGATCATCTTCACCCTTAAAAACTCAAGCTAACAGCTGTGCACTGTCTCTTCTTCCAGAAACTACTCCAGATCCCTTTTGACCTGGTGTACACTATTCACTTCTATTGTAGATTTTGGCAGTTTGCTTCATACTTTTAATTATACCCTCTGAGCAATGAAAGTCATCCTGAATAGTTTACAGCCTGTGCCTCATCTGCAAGCTGTAACCTCTTTCTTTGGAATTAGCAACAAGTCACACAAACTTTTATTTGAAACAACCCATTCCTTTTCTGGTGTATACTGGATTGTATTTCCTGCATATTCCTATCCATTCCAGCTGCAATAGAACTTGTCTCCATTCACTTGAACCCAATGCAGATATTTACTCCACAGACCCTAGATTTTCAAAGCCTGAAAAGCAATTGTATTGTCTAACCTAACTTCCTGTAAAATTAAGGTGGTAAAATTTCATTTAGCTATTTGCAAAATGAGCCCTAACACATTGCACTGACTAGAACACATATTCTTCTCTTTTCACTAAAAGTCAATATGAAATACAGTCATTATTGCATTCCTCAGCTTCCACAGTCCTTATAAAGGCCTGTACATGACTCCATAAGGTATTAGGCATTGAAGAATCACATCAAAATTGTCAAAAGGTTGTAATCTTTCCTGATCAGTTTTCATGTATCGCTAGAGGATCAAAACAACCCATTGCAATGCTACAGTCTGGGACAGAGTGTCTGGAAAGCAGCCTGGCATGAAGGGACCTGGGGATGGTGGTCAAGAGCTGGCTAAACATGAGCCATCAGTGTGCCCAGGTGGCCAAGAAGGACAATGCCATCTTGGCCTGTATCAGCAAAAGGGTGGTCAGCAGGACCACAGCTGTTATTGTCCTCCTGTACTTGGCACTGGTGAGACCACACCCTAAAAACTGCGTTCAGTTTTGGGCCCCTCACTTCAAGAAAGGCACCAAGGTGCTGGACCATGTCCAGAGAAGGGCGACAGAGCTGGTGAAGGGTCTGGAGCACAAATCTTACAAGGAGTGGCTGAAGGGGCTGGAGTGTTTAGCTTAGAGAAAGGAGGCTCAGAGGAGACCTTATTGTTCTCTACAATTGCCTGACAGGAGGTTGTAGTGATGTGGGGGTCAGTCTGTTCTCCCAAATAATGAGCTACAGGACAAGAAGAAATGGCCTCAAGTTGCACCAAGGGAGGTTTAGATTGGATACAAGGAAAAACTCATTCACTGAAAGAATTGGAACAGGATGCCCAGGGAATTGGTTGAGTCACCAGCCTGGAAGGTATTTAAGAGACTTGCAGATATGGCACTTTGGGACATGCTTTAGTGATGGACTTGGTAAATGGTTGAGCTTGATGATCTTAAAGGTCTTTTCCAACCTAAATGATTCTAAGTTTCTGTGATTACAAAATAATGCTTTAATTTTCTTTTGTTTCACGTTTCAGTAGAGTTTCACTGCAATCTGTATGTACTCTCTGGAATAGAAAATTAAATAGATTAATGGAAAATATTATCATACTGTTTATGGGGTTTGGAAGGGATCTTGCTAAACCTATTTTCAATTAAAAAATATTTTAGAGGGACTTTTTTGGGTTTTTAAATTATTTGGTTATTATTGCTGTTTAAAAATACTCATCTTCAGATGGGAGAAAGCATATTAAAAGATTAATCTTTTAATATGCTTGAAAAAAATTCTAAAATGGTCCCAAAATGTGAAAAAGATATATTGGAGTTGCTTTTGAAGAGGAGTTTCAGGAGACCTTGCACTGTAGACAGTATCTGCAAGGGTGGTAGCCTCAGACACTCAGGCTGATGTTATAGACTTAATGAGAAATTTCAGATTGGCTTTTGAAAAGCTATCTCACTGCGAGATACCTTTTCCTAAAAAGCAGAGACAGTTTATGTTGAAAACAGAATAGAAATACAAGAATGATCACTCCCAGTCCTGTATTTAGATCATAGCTCTCAAGTATCTGTCCTGAGTGTGAGAAATGAGGTAAATGGTCAAAAGCAGGCTCTTGTAGGATTTGGTATTTTTGCAATATTTGCTGTAGAATTAGAACATAAAATATTCTTCATCCTCCTCTATCTCCCACTCCTGCATTTTATTTCCTATTTTGCCTAAAACTTGAAAGCTTAGAGATATCTGTTAAATTTAAAGTTTGATTTTAGAAGCTGCTTTGAATTCAAATAATTTTCAATGCTTGAGGAAGTTGTCCCAGTAAGTTGGAACTTTGGAGATTATCTCCTGCACAATTTAATAAACAAAACAATGGCATAAAAAAGTTGCTTCAATCTGCAAGAGAAGCAAATACACCATTCCAGCTGAGGGACCCAGAAGGCTCATTGTTATGATCAAGTGGGTGAATTGCACAAGCTATTTCTATATCTGAAAGTTGAGCTTGCCCTAATTTATTTTGGAGCTTGGAGTGAGCAGGCAACATTTTGGTATTAATTGAGGTATAACAATCTTTACAAATATCTATCCAAAGCCATAGAAAGCTGATGTAGGAGTGGCTTAGTCATGCAGTACTAGAATGTTTTCTTCCCTGGAGGAAGCATCAAACACAATATAATCTCTCATAAAGATTCTTTAGAATGACCATTTGCAGTCCTGTTATTTTCTTCTTTTCTAGTATTGATATGAACTAGTCTCCCTCGAATTATTATGTGATTAAAAGAGAAATGTAAAGAATCATAGAGTATTAAATTATTATAGACTGACTTTTGCCCTCTATCCTCATTGTAAGCTCTGTTATGCAATTGAGTTTAGTGACATAAATAGGATATAGGCCCTCTTTATCTTTTTGGAAGAAGTTATAGTGTATTCAAAAGATTTTTGGTATGTGAGTTACTTTATCTTCATTATAAAAACAACTTGGATGTGGGCTCTGGGGGAATTTATAGTTTCTCCATGACACAATTAAATTACAAATGTCTCATTAGAGACTGCCAGTGTACCTCAGATAACGACTCTAAAGTATTCATCTTAAAGCTCATTTCCAGATTGTTTTTCTTTTGAACTCATTGTACTTTAGGATTGTACTAACTTTTATGAATATGTTTTTAAGGGACACTGTCCTTTAGGGCATGCCATAAATACTGGTGTGCTTGGAAGAAAAGTTGTTAAGAGTCCAGAGAGCAGAATAAGGGGAGAGGCTGCAAAAGGGAAGCATAAAACCAATCAAAGTAGCTAAGCCCAGTTATGAAAACTTTTGTCAAGCACATGATCAAGAAAAAGTAGTCTTGAATACACAGATACTTTATCCACTGCAAGCTGCAGTTAAATCACAATTTCAGAAGACGAAACAACTAGAACAAGAGAATATATTTGCTGTGATTCACTTCACAAAGGAAGTTTGACACTAGTTATTTCCAATACTGAGCAAGTTTTACAAAGTAGCCCCTTCAGTGAATGTTTTCTTATATTTTTGGATTTTTCTTTTGGCACTAATAACACACTTGATTACTGAAAAAGTAAATATTAATGAATTGGAAATTAACTCTTTTCTCCAAACTCTGACATTAGGTAATGAATCTAAACATCTAACTGAATAGACTTAGATTACTTGTTGGTTTGGGTTGTTTTTTTTCCTAGCTCTTAGAAAATACCACAAAGCTGTCTTATTCTTTCTTTTGTGTAGTCCAGGACATGGATGTCAGAACAATGCATCCTTTGTATGAAAACTCAAGAAAGAATTTCTGATCCTCTTCATGTAAAACATTGTTTTTTTACAAAAACTGAGGCTTTGTTTGTAAAGAACGAACTACTGTTTAATGTTAAGTAGAGGTAACCTACTTAAATTTAGTTCTCTTCAGTGGCTGCACTGGTGAGGGAAGACACCCATCATCCTGCTGCTTTCCCCTAATGTGTCTGTCTGAAGGGAACATAGCATATCATTTGTGCAGAAAGGAAGAAAGTAGCTCTAGGTTCTCTAGAGTGGAAGAGGTTCTTTATGTCTTAATACCTCTGTTCCCTTCCTCCTGTCATCAAAGAATTGATCCCAGAACAGTATATTTCTATTAACTCTCAGAAGGAAAATCCAGCAGTCAGCAAGCTTGTAAAAGAGCCTTCTCTCTCAGGCTTCAAACAAGTGATCCCTCTATTTTTGTAATGGTCTCATAAGCTACAAACAGAAGAGTGTTTGGCTCTTCTGCTTCTGTATTTCTCCCTTAAACTGGATGATACCATGAACACTGGCCACTCTATGTCATCTGTGACAAACACCTGACAATCTATGTCATCAGTCATTTCTTGAAACAGTGATAAATGAATATGAGGAACACTATGAATTAAAAAACAAAAACAAAAACAAAAACAAAAACAAAAAAAACAACCAAACAAACAAACAAACAAACAAACAAANAAAAAAAAAAAAAAAAAAAAAAAAAAAAAAAAGAAACCTGCCAGATCCATACAGCTGTTAAGGTTATGATGTCTTAATTTTGTTTGAAATTTTCCGTGAGTTCCTACACCGTTCATAATTCACGGGCTGGAAACTTTAGCAAAATTTCCTACTGTTAACTCAGGTATCTGTTATTTCCTGAAGATGAATAGTGTGAAAGAACAGGGACTGCTTTTTGCAGCTGTTTATGACCTCTGTTTTTCATCCATCTTTTTTGTTTCCAGGAACACAACAGGACAGAAATGTTCAACCAATGTGACAGGAAAGAGCGTCAGCACTTTTAAACTTATTCAGAGAGTATAGATATGAAAATAGAAAGTCAAAATACAGATATGTGTGTGGGGGGAAATGATTCAAGAATACCTAATACAAGCACTCCATTAGCCAGTAACTGTTAATATCTGTGCACTCTAGCCCACATGGCTGTGGAGAAGATCTGACACATACAACCAGTTAAATCTCAGAAATCAGCAGGCAAAAAGAAGGAAATAAAGGTACTCCAGTCTCACAGCTACTTCCCAGCCTGACATATAAGTGCTAGAAACCAGCAGTGCTGTACTGCTATCTCTTAACAAAAAGATAGCTTTTGCTCCCCTCCCCTACATTTGGTAATTCCAAGAGAGGTTGCATGTGCTGTATCAGATTGTGGCTAGTAGTGACAAGAGAGATATAGCAGTAGGCTTTATTAAGGACGTTAGGAATGTTTAAAAGTGCTAAGAAGGCCAAAATCTCATTTAAAATATGGCAAAGGCAAGCTAAGAGAAATGGCCTTTTGGACGCTTTCGAGCAGATTCTCCAGAGAGCTCAGTATCTAACAGCTCCTTCTTGGGCCCTTAACGGCAGGGCTGGGCTTTGCAGGGTACTAAGCTCCACAGCCTGACCATGGGATTAGGAGCCCTGCCCAGCTAGAACCAGGATTTTCATTTTCCAGCCCTAGATTTCTTTGCAAGTCCAATATTGAAATCTCAGGGAAATATTTTCCAATTATTTGTTTTATTAAGAAAATTAAACAACCCCCTGTGTTTCCTGGAAGTCTGGCAGGACTCACACTGTAATTGTAGACTGATAATGTCGCTGCAGATCAGGCCTTGCACTGCAAAGTAAAACTATATGAGGTAAGAGTTACCTGTACTACCTGGCAGTAGTATGGCAGTATGATTTCGTATTGTAATATGGTATTTAAATATTCAGACACAAGCAACAATCTTTCCTTTACATTTCAGTACAGGAAAGATTTATACAGCTATAAGTGAAACCATTCTTCTGGAATAAATACGATTCTAAAGTTTAGAAATCCTCAGGCTATTTTCTAAACAAAGATGTGGGAAACTATTACTGTTTATATTAAATATTCCCATGTGGATCTTTTGGTCCTTGTGGAATATGAATGGCAATCTCTTGTAAAATCCCTACTGCAGCTGTCAACACTTTTTATATGAGGCATCCCAGACACAGAGAGGAGTGGAGCATGTATGTGTGTGGGACATACCTGTTTCCTTAAGAATCCCTCACCCCTCTGGTGGCAGATAGGTTTTCTGAGGCTACACAGATATTAGAGCAAAGTCACTAAAGTGATTTTTCATAGGGGAAGGGATGATAACACTTACTTATTACAAGCTTTTTGAAACAGGAGAACTACTCCTGATTTAGAGAAGAAACTTGAGACTAAAAGGTTTGCCCTGTACCACAGAGTGACTCTTCATTCTCACAAGCCCCATCTTCTACAGTCAGTGCACACACTTACCATCTTCACCTTGAACCTTCCCATTTTATCTGCTGCCTTAATGTAAACCTGACCCAGAAACCACCTTCTGCTTTGAAGCCTAAATTAATTCCTGGGTTGTTTATAACTATTTCTGCTTGTGACAATATTTTTCATCTGTTTAAACTTCTCCTCTTCCTTGTATTTCTCCTCTTCATCTTAGTGTATTTGTGGTAAGTAACCTCATTCTCCCTTAGGTTTCACTGTGTTGCTGACCCATGCCAAGTTCTTCTGGTCTCTTCTTCTAGGACAGGATGCCCAGTGGGCCCTTAGGTAGGGCTGTTCAATGAGCTCTTAACCACTCCATGAGCTCTTCTCTGCTCTTACTCCCTGCACGTGTGTCTGCTCACAGATAGTAAAAAAAAAAGAAAAGATACATTCAAAGTATAACAGAGGATCTCCTCACACTACCTTGGAGAAGGCCAGTCCCTACCAGAAACAGATAAACTACAAGTTTGCCTTCCTAGGAATTCTTTACAATTTTCACAGTATTTTTTTTTTTATTCTTCTATTATTTCCAGATGATGAGATCTAACTTTATAGCACTTACACAATTAAGTGAGAGGTGAATCAGGGCCGGGTTGTTTGCCAAAAAACAAGTAAAACTCAAGCACTTCATGTCACTGTTTATTTTCACACTCCTCTTGAAGAACTATCTAGGTCAGCTACACCAAGCTTTGACTTCAGCTTACCGTGTATAAGAATTAAGCAATCTTGTTTATACCTTTTTGGATGAATTCTCCAGATATATTTGTAGCCCAAAGTATACTTACTGGTGAGAATTAAAACAAAAATCAAGATTAAAAGTTCTCTGTTTTTTCTGTATAGAGAAACATAAAGCACTACTTATATTGTGCGTATCTGATACTATTATTTTACATCTACACAAAAAGATGTTCTTATTCTATGGGAAATGTTGTTCCCTGGAAGTCAATGGCAAAATTCCTGCTGAGTTCAGTAGACCAGGATTACTTCCAGAGTCTAATTTACTAGTTCACTGCATGAGTTCTATGCCAGGGTAGCTTTGTTGAAATTCCCTTGGCATGAAAGCAGTGAAATAAGAAACAATCTGAGTACAGAGAATCCCAACAATTTTTACTGGAATAAAAGGATTACTATTGAGGGATGACAGTTTTGGTAAATGTCAGCTATTGTCGACTGGCTCATTAGACAGTTGCACACTGCTATAGAAGCCAAATATAAATATGTTTCAGGTATTCATACCATTTTATAAAACTGGAATATTGCATAGACAAAACAGGGAAACTGCAAAGACTTACATTACTTACATTACTGCTAAATTACTTTCTCTTTACAAAGTGTTCTATGTGTTTTAGACCAAGAGCCAAATTCTGCCCCTTGACATACACATGCAAATTCCATTAAGTAGCTGGAACTGCATATTTGTGCTTGTGGGAATGATTTGGCGGTGTAAAGGCAATTCTGGGAGCATTGACTGCAAGGGCTGCCCAAGAATTCACCAGTGAAAATGCTTTTTTGTTTTATTTTTTTGTCAAAAACTGTTGATTTGTCAAAAATAAACATTTCTGCACAAATATATATAGCCTGTTTGACAATGAGCACATTTGTGGTCAAGGAAAAAGAGAAAGCTAATATTGACAGCACAGCCAACAAGCACTTATGCCAAACTGAGAGCTAATGTCCATATATAAGCTTTCCCAGACATACTCCTTTCTCTTCCAGTCCATGATGAATCCCTTGACCAGAACAAGTTGTCATCAGTCTTCCTCACTGGAGCTATTTTACACAGCTTTATAAATGCAATATTAATTGGTGAAAGAGTCTGCCTAATCACCACTTCCCCATCTCATAGCTTTATGCTCCTATTATTAAAAACAACTACTTGAACTCTTCCTCCCTTCCAGGGGATGGTTCTCCTGGCAGACGCTTGTTCTTAATTGAACAAGGCACTGACATATCTAATATCTGCCACAGAAGGAGAAAAAAGGATTTTTGACTTATCAGAAATTAGATGTTTGTTTTCCTGTAAATTCCACTTACCCCTTTAAAAACACTAGCAAAATAGTTCTTGGTTTTGGTTTTACTTTGAAAATGTATATATTTGTCCATGTCTATAGTAAATATATTTTCTTCCCACCTCTAGTATTTCAGAAATGAAATTAATACTTCACTGTGCTCTCAGCTTTCAAGGTGCTTGGGGATACAAACTAAGTGACAGACTTTTTACGTTCATACGTGCGAGACCAACAGCAGGAGAGACACCACGCCTTTGCTGTGCTATTTGCCAAAGCAGCTGACACCATAGGTGGGGGGACAAGTTGGGAAGAGAGGAATTTAACACTAATAGTGCATTTTATGGATGGCTTATCTGGTTGACCTTTGGAAGGCAGAGTGATGTATTAAAATGCAACTTGTCAGGAGTGCAGCCAGTAGGTTAGGATCTAAATCCATCCCAACGTCAGGCAGTGAGGCTAAAACAATGCCTGCATGCCAGTTCTGCTTAGTCCTTTCTGCGGGACTTTTCCAGAGTGTCAGCCCCAGGGTGGTGATTTCATGCCCCCACAAATGGGAACCTCCTCAAGGGAAATGCAGCAGATGTTATGAGACATGAATATCATTGCACATTGCAATAAATATTTTGTGTGACAAATGCTGGCGCAATCAAATATGCCTCCCTGTTCCCAGTTCTGGAAGCTCAGAAAGGAAGTCTCAGGCCCTGTGAGCCACTTCTGCTGGCTGACAAACACAGGGGACAGGACTTACAAATGAACAAGTTTAGTGCTAGTTCTTTGCGCAGGCTGAATTTCCCTCCATGCCATTAAAAGTAGCAGTAGTGACTTTTGGCCACTATTAACCTTTTTAGTTACCACTCCTTAACTGTTTTTAAACAAATCCTTACTGCTTGTAAATGAAGTTCAAACTAAACATTTTTCCATTTCTATATTTTTTTTTTCAAAACTGTTTGTGTTGCTCTGGAATGATGAAACTTATTTCTTGTACTTTGAAGTTTATTCCTCTTTCTTTCTTTCTTTCTTTCTTTCTTTCTTTCTTTCTTTCTTTCTTTCTTTCTTTCTTTCTTTCTTTCTTTCTTTCTTTCTTTCTTTCTTTCTTTCTTCCTTTCTTCCTTTCTTCCTTTCTTCCTTTCTTCCTTTCTTCCTTCCTTTCTTCCTTTCTTTCTTCCTTCCTTCCTTCCCTCCTTCCTTCCTTCCTTCCTTCCTTCCTTCCTTCCTTCCTCTTTACATCTTTTCAGTTTTAACAATTTCACTTCTTACCAAAGTCCAAAGCCTGTAGGGAAATGCTTTCCCTCCAGCTGGGCCTCTTCCTATCTTATCAAATAATATTAGTTTGCACTCCATTTATACCACATAGAGCCTTAGCAACTCTCATAGCTTTTAACCTGTCATGCAGATTAAGACCTCATTAAATTTCTTACTACCTTCAGCATGATCGTGTTACCTAATGCTAAAGATTTTGGGGCAACATAATGAGTGCTGATACAGAATGAAAGCAGAGGGATCTTTCATCATGTGGCTTCATTTGCTAGAAAGAGAATTTACTGTCTGGTAAATTCAATTCAGTTTAGTCTGTATTTCTGCATGTGTTCTGTCAGGACAAAGCATGCCTTGCATTTCCCCTCACAAACACTGTGAGGGGAAGCACAAACCTGTGCTTCTGATTTTGAGTGAACGTGTCCGTGTTCATAGGTAAAACACGGGTATTTGAGAATTAATAGGATGTATGTATGCATGTGCATATGCAGACATGCATACACATGCACATATTTACTTTATAAATAGGTACCAGATGAATGAGTGTACACAGGGACAGAAATAACATTCACCTACATATTTTTCTGTCTGTTCTCACATGTTTGCAAAAAAAAAATTGTTCAGAGAGAAATAACTGGAATCAAAAGAGGGGATATGCTCTTCTCCTGCTTCAGTGCTTGCAGCACGATAGCAGCTATAGGTGACTATTTCCAGACTGGACATTTTTGGTGTGAGCACTGCATACACAGTGTAAAAGACAAGCCCTGTCACAGGAACTTGACAGTTGAAGCAGATTAAACAAGATAAAACATTGTTATTCTAGTTTCATTAGTGAGAATAAGAAATACCAAATGCCTTGCTCTCAGTCTCATAGAAAAACAGGGACAAACTCATGTCACAGCTAATACCTCTGCTACTAGTTCTGTCTTTGAAGTCCACTGTCCTGGCAATGTTTGTAATCCCCTTTCAGAGATATATACAATCCCTATTCACAGATAGAGAAAATCTTGAGAAAAAGAGAAAAGAAGAGGCCTCAAACTTACACAGCACATGTCCCTCAAGAATATGAGTATCTCACAACAGTTCTGTGTTTGTTCTAATAACAATCCCCTTAACTGGGATGTAAGGTATGGCTGACATAGAGAAGGGCAGCAGAGGCAGAGACCATGGGCAGCAGCAGCACATGGCAGCTGAGGAAATGCAGAAGTTGAAGGTAAGTTTTCCCCAGGTTTGACCTGGAGCTCGAGCATTTGGTTCAGCCTTTCTTACTGGGTGCTTAGCTAATTATCTAGGAATCCTTATGAGGGCATTACAAGACCTACCTACAGAACAGCATTGATTAACGATCACTTTGATGACTTTTTCCACCAATTTTCTTTCACCTTTAAAATTACTTTTTCTGTTCCAAAGGATTCAGCCACATAATGACATCGTACAATTTTCCTCCTGGACATATACCTTGTTGGGTTGTTTAGGGAGGCAAGCAATGCCAGCTTTCTCCCAGCACATGGTACAATCCCCTTGCTGGTGGAGGTGGGGGGGGGGATTGCCCCTCTTGACCTGCCCCCTCCTAGCCCCACTTCCTTCCCTGCTGCCTGCCTGCCCAACAGCAGCAGCCTTTGGACCGGGCTGGCGGAGGCTTTCCCTCCGCCAAGCCCAGATAGCCACTCAAAGGACTTCCCTGTGTCACGTCTGCTGTAAACTCCACCATGCTTTTCCTGTGTCTGCACAACATCTCAGCTCATTAGGAAGACACGAGATAGCAGAGGACCCGATACGGAGTGTCTTGGGTCCCCCCAGCCCAGTAGATCCTCCTTCCCGTACCATGCATGGGACCCTTAACTTTAACCCAGCCATGCCTTTTGTCTGAAAGGGAGAGACTATTTATGAGGAGTCATACAAAATAAACACAGAGAGTTCACCATAAAATATGACAACCACTTTAAATAATGTTGACTTAATTAAACTTTAAACTTTATTTATATATTTTATGGCCGTAGTGTGAGCTCTTCTCGGATGTTTACTTCAGTGAAAAATCCATCATGTGAGGGCCTTGAAAGGAATTAATCCCCTTACCCCTGGCACAGAACTCAGCTCCAACAATTCAGATCTAAATATTTAGTGATGGATGATACATGTTTATAGAACAGAGGGCAGCATGACATTTAAATGGGATCTGGGGTTGCTATAGTGAGCGGACATTGTTGAAAAGAAACTGGAAGCTGAAGCTATGCCAGTTATCAGAAGCCAATAAGTCAGCCCCTTGTTGCCTGATTTTTCCCTTTCGTCTATTCTTTCTGGGTTTTCGAAGGCTTCTTCACAGAAAGTTACGAGCAGTTTTCAGAAGGAAAAGTTCTGCTGACTCTTGTACATTTGGTAGTGCATCCCATGGTTAAACTAATAGCCTCATTGGGTGTCAGCCAAAGGTTACAGGCCTCTCAAAATATTCTTGGAAAAAAAAAAAAGAGTTTATCACTGAACTGAAGTTTCTCATTAGTAACCCTGTGTTGTCTAATCTGTGAAATTACATGATTAACTCTTTTGCAGAGACAGCTTCAGCTAGAGTTTGCAATCCCACAGGAAGTTATTAAAAGTATCGCCGAGATAATTTCCCTGCTTTGTACTTGGCCCTTAGGGTAAAGGAAATACATCATTAGATGAGTACTTTATAATAAAGCTATAGATCACTAACAATTATTAAATGGCTGTCAAGAATGATTATTATTTTAAAAGTTGAGCACTGTGCAATTTGAAAAAAACAAATAAAAAACCTTGAAAGAAATTACTTCCTTTGTTTTTGTATAGAAATTAGAAACATGCCTTCTCCCCCCACTCCCTTTGAAGTGATTATTGGAATATAATCTTTCTCTGTACACAGCCATCTTACCTTCGTCATTACTTTCTGAAACTCTAAAAATACTCCTATGGAAACCACCACTTGAAAGAATATTGCTCAGTTATGCAGAGGATAGCAGGGTCTTTTTGCATAAACTGAGAAGAACACCTCAGTGCACGAGTCCTGAACCCCTGATGCCTCAAGTTACTCAAGTGGAGGTGGTGGTTCTCACCCAGGAGCAATCCTTGCTTTTTGGTGAAAGTTGAACTCGGGGCTATCTGGGACACAGAAAACCCTCCCATCATGTATTATAGCTGAAGTCACTTGCAGATGTTTTACATGATTTGTTGCTCTTGGTTTTGGCTTTCAAATGAGTTCCTCCCAGATCAATGGGTGGTTTAGTTTGCATCTTTTGGGAGGAGAGGTAAGAGTTCATATCTTTATTATCTTCCCCAACTACCCAACTAGTCACGAAGATTTTTTTTTTTTTTTTTTATTTTTTAAACTTTTTTTACTTTTTAAA
>VZSE01013746.1:428001-504529 GCA_013398275.1 Promerops cafer
CTTTTTTAACTTTTCTAACTTTTTAAACTTTTCTTACTTTTTTTTTTTTTTTTTAAACCATTGGTGAAAAAGTGAAGTGGTGAGAAGCAGGAGATGCTGACAATCTGACAATGCCTGAGAAGTCAGTCAGGCTGTGAGCCTCAGCTGACGACACAGTTGCCCTGCAGGGATGGCCATGCAGCATCTAGCTGGATTGCATAAAAGACAAATGTCGTGAGAGGTTTGACAGAGGTAAAGTGTGTGGAAGCAAGAGCCAACAAGCACTCTGCTGGAGCTCGAATCATATTCAGCCAAACAACCCTACGGGGTTCATCTATAAGCCAGTTGAAAACTAAGCTGGAATTTGAAAGAACATCATTTGGGCATCCAGGAAAGGACGACTGCTACCAGACACCTCTGAGAAAGCTTATTTGTGCTTATGTGGAAAAGCCAGATCTTTAAAAAAAGTTGTGTTTAATATTTAACATGCAGGCCTAAAGGCCCTGCCCTAAAGTGCACAGCAGGACCAAGCTCACAGGACAGCTTTTGAGATTGCATCTCGTTATGGTGCCTCACTGTGACCAATGCACCCAGTAGGAGTTAGAAACAGTGCTTTGAATCAGAAGAGATGAAATCTAATTTCAACTGCATAAATGCAGGTGGATAGATTTGCTCTTTCTAGGCTGCATTTTTTATTTTCCCTAATAACTTTTTCCTGATCTTAAATAAGCCATGATCTCCTAGGAGAGAAGTTGGTTGACTTGCATTTATTATAAACAAAATACATTTATACATTTTCAGTATAAGTGCAGTTTTAGAAGAAGGAAGAACTTAGAGACCATCTTCATTCTGTATCACTGTAAGTGGTTACAACTTGTATCCTCTTTAAGAGTTCAGAAAAATATTCATACCAATCTGCTCATTCTCTTTTTTTGGTGATGTGGTCAGACAATTGCTTGGATTAATCCCTAATGCTTTTAATGGTCAACCTAAGATCTACATGTCTAACTCTTGTCAAAAAGTTTGAATTGGTGAAGAAAGTTTGTCTAAATTGTTGCATACACATGAAAATATTCTTCTTATTCTAGTTCTAGTTTCTAAAAATAAGATGACTGGAAACAATTTGGAAGTGCAGGGTAGGATAACCCAGTCTCTGCAACCTTTCATGACCTTCAAGTGACAGAGAAATATTTTTTTACAACATTTTGTAGTAAAGGAAAAGAAGACTGATGCAATTTTCCTTAATGTTTGTTAACCAATTAATTAGAGACAACCTATTTTTTTCCTCAAGAACTTTAGACACAAAAGGTTCTGATATATATTCAAACTCATACTTAAAGAAATGCAATCTGAATCCCTTGAGGTTTGTTTATCACCAGTGTAAGGCTGGTGTTTAATATGAAATGAGAAAATTCTTGAAGAATTGTAGGGAAGAAAGTTACTGTAGGTATGAAAACCAAACCTATAGCCAAACAGGAACAGCTTAAGCTGTCTGTGCAAGTATCCATATTTCCATGAGAGAAATTTCTGGGGTCCATAAACTGGAAAACATTGAAAATATTGATGCACATTCTATATGAGTACTTTCAGAATGGAAAAACATCGCAAAACAAAAGCGACAAATGTTAACCAAAAATCTCTCACTCCAGTCTCTTGCTTTGAACTGGAATGTTATTAATATAGATGTCTGAATTTGCAGAAGATAGCCAAGCACACACTCCAGAGCTGATCAGGAAAGCAATATAAACAAAATTGTGACTTGGGAAATTAATGAAGAGTGTAATTTTCTTCATGTAGTTACACATTCTCAGGAGATGTGTTCTGGCTGGTATTAATGGTAAAACACTGCAATTAAAGATCCACAACAGAATATGACAGAATAAATGCAATTGGCCACCAATAAAATTCCCATTCTTGCAGAGATAAGTTTGCCATCCTCATATGGCATGGCAAGTACCTAATTTTGCCATTCATTTCTGATAAGCATAGGGTATGTCTACAGGAGATACACAAATTTTTCTTTGGTTTTACTGTGAATTATGCCCTTATGTCTCTGGGATGAGTTTTTGTTTGGATTTCATTTGAAAACTAGCTTGTCACAGATAAGAACTGAGCAGTATGTTCCTTTCTGCAGTACTGACTTATTTGCCTTCTTGCACTACTGATTTTTCTTATTTCTGTCATCCAAGAAAAAGATAACTCTTTACACATAGAAAATATGACTCAAATATCTAATTAAATTTTTATTTTAAATCACTACTGTTCCTTTTTCAGAAGTCTTGTACAATCATCCTTTCACTAATTAATAGGTATGGCCCTATTAATTTTAAATTGCTTTTCTTGGTCCCCATTCTAATGATTTTGAGATTATGGATCTGGCTACTCTTGTCCTAAACACAATTTTATGAGCCAGTGAAAACTCATGCTCTGTGTGTATCCATGGCATTTGAAGAAAATGTTTCTTCTGCTGAAAAAGAAGGAGGAAAGCTCTCCTCAAACAGGGGTGGATGTTTCCAAACGCATCTCGTTTCCCTGTCAGCAAGTGGCTGTTCTGCATTGCTGAAGGCAGCAGGAATGCAGCAGTTCCCAGCTCAGGGTCAACCTCCCTTCTTCTAATCACACCGATTCAAGTAAAGGTGAAAAATATTCTAATCATACCAAAGGCTCATTCCCTAAAGTGTTAGCACCCTTTTTGCCACAGAAATAGGAGAGAATGGCCTTTCTTCTCTGCTAGCAGGGACCTGGCACCTTTTAATGTCATAATTTGAGTGAGGCTTTGAAGATGACGAATAGTGGAAGAGGAAGATTCAAAAAAATAACAGCTAGAACAGATGTGCAAAAAAGCCCAAAACCCCAAACTTTCATTGAGTATTTCCTTTACACTTTTTGACTTTGCAGGCTACCCATTTTCCAAAGCAGAGGTATCAGTTCATTTCTGCACTTTTTTGCCAAAGCAGAAAAGAGAATCACGCAAAGCATGACCATTGCCTGTATTCATATTTGTAATTAGTCTTACACTTCAGATGTAGGGAAAATCCATTATTCATAATACTGTGTTTTAGTTGGTAGAGCACCAGGTTCACAAATGATTAGTGATAGTTGATGAAATGAACTTTTTCTGAAGTTCAGGGGTCTTGCGTTATATGAAATCAAATTTCTAAAATCAGTGCTTTTGATGTCTTCCCAGTACAAACATTTTACTCACAATTAAGTACTTGGGACAAAAGTCTGGGAGAAGGGGGAGACAGAAAGGGGAGGGGAGATGTGGTTAAAGGCAATTCTCAGCAGGACAACTTAAAAATATGACTATGATTTCTCAATAGCTACTACTGACTTTCCGGTTTTTGTGAATTTGCCAAATGTGTTTCTTTGGGTCAGATCTTAATTATCTTGCTCACAGAAGTATTCTTATCGGCTACCCCAGAAAATAAAGAAACCCAAATTTTGCTTATTCTTTCTGTTTTGCTAATTCTCTTAGGGTCAGTTCAAATAAACTGGGGTCTATGTTGCTAGATCAGTCAACAGACTGTGAAACTGTACTAGTGCTCACGTTAGCTAAATTTTTTTAGGGGAAATACGTGTGTTAATTTCCTTGGTTCTCAGAACAAAACAAAACAAAACAACAGCAACAACCAAACAAAAACAACAAGAAAAGAAGAAAAAGGTTTACCTGCATTTAGAGTGGAAGCCCTGCTACCCACAGTTGAGGCTTATCGACATGCTGTGTCTAGCCCAGCCCTAAACAGATTCTGCCACTTTTGCTGCCATAATTTTCTTTGGAGTTTAATAGCTATTTTTCTCTCTTTGTTTAGTCTTTGGTCAAATTTTTAATTTTCAGTGTGAAATCCAAAGGTGGTCTATGTGAAGCCTAACACTGCATGTTGACAGCCACAGATCTGTAATAAATTGAGCTTTTGCAAATCCCAGCAATGATCCAGCCTCACAGTGTACCAAATATCTATCACTTGCATTTATACCAGAACCTGTGTGCATACTGCATGTCTACCTGTATCTGTATTTTCAAAGCTCCTTTTGTACCTCTGTGTGCTCTATTTTGCACGTAACACCAGTCTCAGATAGTTCAGGCTATCCTGCTGGATCTGTTTGGGGCAAAAAAAGAATCTGTAAGGACATAATGTATAGCCTTCATTGCAAAGTAAACTAGGAGCAAGCATGATGGATGAGTTAAGAGTGCAAGACTGCAGAAAGATGTGAGTCTGATCAGGGGGAGCTGGGTTGAGATTCCTGGTACATGGGTGTTATTTCTAGTGCTTCTGGTAGGAAGACTGAAGAGTCTGGGTTAGTGGCTTCCCACATTGTTTTAAATCTTGCTTTGCCTGGAGTTTGAACAATCTCTCACTCTGTAAGCCTGAGATAGTGTCATGAACACCCAATTTCCAGTGTATGTCTCAGGTGACATGCTGTATTTTTTTTACCTCAATATCAGCATTCTCTTTCTATTGCACTGTGTAGTGTTTTCAGCTCCTGCTGATTCAAAAACTTTTGAATTTTTTCTAAATTTTGTTCTTGTCTGTGTGTTATAAAATCTCATTAGGAGGAACTTTTCCTCCTTATGTAGATACAATGCTGAACTGGTTAAGACATCAATTTATATTCAAGGATATTCATCACTACCTGCAATTAGATCAGACCAAGGACTTTGACCTTTACTTGAACATTCTGTCTTGCCCTTGCCTCCCTTGCCTAGTGAGAAGGTCTGCTGCAGACAAGTGCACATCTGGAAGAAGGCCTCTTTTCCTTGGGTGGTAGGAAGTTTCCTCCTAACATCACTCAAATGGCCACATGGATATTGTCAAAATCCCAAAAAACTTGCCCTGCAGAAGGGATGAGTTCAACTCCCAATATTTTACCTGGGGAGCTGTTACTGAGCTTGGGGCAAAATAGTTTTCAGTCTGTAAACAAAAATTTTGACCCGCTCATCTTAGCCAGCTTATATAAACAGATCAGTTCATCAGAGAAGTGATGCGGGTTTCAGGAGGAAACAGGGCACTCTGCACACCTGGGACAGACTGTGCCTTGCTGCCCTGCTCCCCACTGAGCAAGTGGCAAAGCCCTTAAGATGTCTCTTCCTCCAGGGGAGCCTGTACATGGTGGGAGGGGAGAAAAGGGAACTCCCTGAGGGTGTCTCTGGACCCGTAGGCACCAACTGCCTAACGGCAGGGCGGAGGATTAACCTCGGGGTACTTGGCTTCAGCATTCTCAGAGGGGAATGGTCACAGAAGATGGAAGAGGGGGAGTACCTGTTGCCAAATGGCTGTGATTACAGCGGTGGCAAACTTCCAGGGAAACGCAGCCTCAGTTCTGTTTTATCAGGATCCTTTGTAAATTGCTATTAAGAAGTATTTTTCAACAATCTCATTTTTATTAGCCGTTTGTGCCCATTATAGTTTTCTAGTTGCTAGTTTGTTATGGCCGTAACATAAATAAAGTTCTAAAAATGTCTCATTTGAGGAATTGCAGAGCTGGGCATGCCATTTAGACACAGATAAAAGCAGATGTAAAGGGCTTTCTTTGTAATGCGTCTATTTTATATTTAATAGAACTGTCATATAAACCTAGACTACCATTTAAAATTCAGTTTCTAGGCTATAAAATAAACACCATTTCTAATATTGCTGTTGGCTTTCACCTATGGGGTGCAGTTCATTAAAAGCTCTATAAGGCATTTACGTGGGGTTACCATATGATTTACAGTCTAGGAGCCACCCCAGGCAACAAATACGTTTCTCTCCCAGCTTAGGAAACAGTTCTTCAAAAATATTAATGATACCTGCAGGATCACCCAGCCATGTGTGATTTTCATGAACAGCAGTGCAGGGCTGGTGGAGACTGACACAGCTTCTGTGGCAGCAGCTCTGCTAGGGACGATTGCTTCCTTCAGGAAGAGTAAGCCTGAGAAACACTTTCACATTCATCTTTACTGAAGTTTCTAGGACAAGTGTTAGCACAAAAAGAAATGTACCTGGCTCAGGCTTCTGTGGCAGGACTGCCTGTGGTGGGCTGAGGGATTACCTTGCTTGCTTGTCAGAGCTGGGATTAGTGACTCTCGAGGAGTCAACTTCTCTTCTTTGACCGTAGGAATGGGCATCTGGGATGGTCAAGATGAGGTGAAGCACCTGAACATAAATTCTGCATTACTGATCTAATATGAAACTCCAAGTTTATGGACATTGCCTGACATGGTTTCCAGTTTCATCCTAGGATTGAATACATTTTTCTTAGAGGATTACTTCTCCAAATGCCCCCTTGCTTTCCAAGCGGCATTCAGATTTGGTAGGGAAGGGGTCCTTTGTGCTGATCAAGTGTGAATCATTTTCTAACAAGATTCTACTGCCTTGAAAAATCAGACAAAGTGTACTGAATATAGAGTTTGATTTTAGCAGCTAAAATTTTCTCAGAAATTCATTCTCACTAATTATGTCTGGTTGAAGGTAGGACTTGATGATCTTGGGGGTATTTTCCAACATAAGTGGTTCTATGTTTCCATGATTCTATGACCTCTTCACAGAAAAAATGGTCTGGTACAGACCAGCTGATCCCTGCACCTTACCCAGTAATATCAGGACCTTGCCCAGCAATGCTGCTCCATGACTGGTTGATCTGAGTGTCAGGCAGGATCCAGATTTGTAGGGTGGCACTCAGTCCCCTGGGTTCTCATTGTCACAGGAAGACTGGACACGGATCTTGGAAGGGTAGCCTGAGATACAATGAACAGAAAATTTGTTTGGGATGTGGGGGGAAGTCAGGTCACAGTGCACGGTCACAGTGCACAAGGACTATTTAGGAAAAGAAACTGGGAAGATATAGGAAGGTCTGATGGTTCTGGATTGGGCAGATGTAAAGAATAAAACTGAATGGTGGATGCAAGCTCTGCAGGAGAAAGAAGAGTGCCTGGAGGAAGGGGAGCAGCAGAGAAGAGTTGAAGACTTCAGCAGGTGGAGTTTTACTGCCCTAATGCTTTAGATCCCACTAGCAAAGCACTTGTCTTATCTTCTGGTAACGGTAGTCCACAAGGAAAAATAAAGCAACCAGTTCTGTCTGTCCCTCTGTTAACACAAATAAAGTATACTCAGTGAAAGAAGTCTTCAAAAATCAGATACACATCGAACTACATTGTGGTATTTCAGAGGTTTTGAAATCTGAAATAGGAACACTTCCATAACTGAACTTCATACAAGGACTTTTAAAACTGTTCCTGTATCAAGCAGTCATAAAGTAAAAAATGCTGGTGGTGCAGTGGTCCAGGAAACTCCAGCTAGGGTACTCTGTGCTTGTACCTTGTAACAGGTTGCTATATACATGGTAGTCTTTTAGCAAGGCTTTCTGAGCAAATGAGACTGGTGGGCAAGTGCATGGGTGGGCACATGTCCATATGTGTGTACATGTGCATCTCTAGATCTTTGTGCAAGTCACTATTACCTGGCAAGCAGTCCCTTGGTTTATTTGAGCTGTATTTGACTGAGGGACTGTACCCTTGAGATATCAGCTTCACACACAGTTGCTGGAAGTGTATGGCTTCTGCCCTAGCCTCCAGCACAGAGATGCTTGAGGAGACACTGCAGATCTAGCTACAGGTGCACTGAAAAATTTCAGTCAGAGGGGATTCTGCTGTGACAGAAAGGAGAAAAGAAAAAAGGAGTAAGAAAAATTGGGACTCAGTAATTTCACACTAGGCCCTGAAGGTGCATGGAAACTTATGTTTCCACCCCTGGGGCCTCAGTTCCCTATCTGTCCATTAGGTCCTGCCACTGAACATGAGTGTTGCAAGAATAATTTAGTATTTGTGGGACAATAAACAATCAAGTCAATAAACATTCAAGCTAATTCACAAAGGAATTCATAGAGGGAAATTCATCATTATCTTTCCATAAGACTATTCACACGTGAAGATAAATAGTTAAAAAGCCTGTTCACTTAACCTTAGACACTTCACAGCAATCCATATGTTAGGATCCAAGTTGTTTTCATCTCTCTTTAAAGTAGGTGATGATCTCAAGTGGCCAGACACCCTCTGGAGATATGTTTCTCCTCCAATTACAGAGAGAATCTATGGTGACCAGACACCTCTCTGGAGTGCCTGAAGTGGGTGGGATGAGCTCAGAATGCAGTAGCAGCTCTCCAGGCTCTTCCTCAAACATCCCACAGATGGGAAAAGTCTGAGCAGTGGTGCTTGATGCCAAGTGAGAGGGAAGCAAAAATGGTTTCCGGTAGTGATATGCATCTTGCCATAATTTTTAATATTTTCACTTGAGAAGGACCTTCCAAAGTCTCCTCTTTCCAAGTGATTTTTGTATTATACAGAAGGTCCTGAAAGCCTCCAGATCAATTGCCCCAAGTGAACAAACCGAGCTGTGACTTCTTTTCCATCACTGATGGCTGCGTATAGTTCTGTATCATTATTCGGATTAAGTATCTTCATAAAAAATGGCTGTGCAGCCATTTTTTGTCACACACAAGCTCCGTGAAGGTTCAGAAAACTTACCTGTAAAGATCAAAAAATCAGGCAACTTTTATTTACAACTGTATATGCCAGGACCCAAAGCATGTGCCACAGATTTGGCATATCCGTAAGTCACGTTGAAGTTAATGCGCCATTAAGAGCCTCACTTGAGATGTAACATAGAACTGCCTGGCAAACAGGGGAAACGGTGCAGAGACCAGGATTGCTCACAAAACTGGAGAGAGTTGTAACGACTTCCTTATGAGCCATCTCCAAACTGTGCTGAGTGGAGCTCTGGCACAGGAGAGAGTCTGGCCCATAGTATGTAAATAAATAACAATGAGCAAGTCAAAGCAAAGACAGAGATTAATGAAGTGATTCACACAGTGTGGCTGTAATTCTACATTATCTCCAGGCTATGGAAGGCAACCCATTAGACTTTGGTTTAGGTTCTCAAAATCATTTTTAGGGCCATAAAGGGTGACTTTTTTTTTTTCTTTTTTTTTTTGCTTGTAAATGAAAGCCCATATTCTGGAGCTGTCTTCTGAAAATAAATAGAGCCAGGAGGCATAGCACTTTCAACAAAAGCATTAATAAGTGACTGCCACTACATGTACAAAAGTAGTTTTGGACTGAAAGCAAAGTATAATTAATTTTAAATTAATAGGTCAATCTTTAATTTGAAAAAATTAAAAAATTAAAAAAACAGTCTGTACATTGAATTTTTCTAAAACTTGCATAGAAGCCTACTTTCTGTCTAAAGAGATCAGGAATATTATTGCCAGCAGGACTAAAGGAAAATTTATAACAGGGCAGGTTTTTAAGCAATTGCAAATCAAAACTGGCAATTTGTTCTCATGGATTGCATGAATTGTATGCCTTATTCAAAAACTGAGTTCTCAGACTACTAAGTGCTAAGTGGGAGCATTTAAATTTTGCTTGCCAGCAACGGACAAATTATGTCCAGACATCTTCTGTAATCTCACCAGCATGTCCAGGGAGGGGTGACAATCAAGGAATACACTTCAAAATGTTAGGAGGATGCTGAAAAAGACATCTGTGGACAGATGGCAGACAGCTCAACTGGCAGATGCTTGGTATCCCCCAACATGGAAAGAGGGAATATGTGTAAGAGTCTAGAAAGATGGATGGTAGATTTCTCTGCATAGGAAAAAGTTATTTTAAGTCTGTGTTAGCTCAGTAAAAAGCTACTGAAAGAATGTCATGTCTTTTGGTTCTGGCTGAAAGAACATAAGGGGAATATGATCATGGAATCATAGAACAGTTTGACTTGGAAGGGACCTTAAAGATCATCTAGTTCCAATCCCCCTGCCGTGATCTAGCAGGGATACCACCTGTTAGATCAGGTTGGTCAGGGCCTCATCCAACCTTGGCCTTGAAGGAATGGGGCATCCACAACTTCTCTGGACAACCTGCTGTGTCCAGAGAATGTCTTACCGCCTTCATATCCAAGAATTTCTTCGTAGCATCTGCGGTTAAGGAAATCTCCCTGTCCAATTTTTCATCCACTAGAACTCCCAAGTCCTTCTCTACAGGGCTTCTCTCAATGGTTTCTTCTCCCATTCTGTGCTCACATCTGGGCTTGCCCTGACCTAAGTGCAGCAACTTGCACTTGGATTTGTTGAACTTCATGAGATTCTCATGGGCCCACTTCTCAATCTTGTCCAGGTCCCTCTGGATGGCATCCCATTCTTCTGTTATGTCAACTGCACTGCTCAGCTTTGTGGCAAACTTGCTGAGGGTGCACTCAGTCTCACTGTCTGTGTCATTGGTGAAGATATTAAAGAGCACCAGTTCCAAGGCAGAGCCCTGAGCAACACCGCTTCTCACCAGCCCCCATCCAGAAATAGAGCCATTGACCACAACTCTCTGGCTGAACCCATCCAGACAATTTCTTAGACGCTGAATAGTTCATCCTTCAGATCCATGTCTCTCCAATTTGGAGATATGGTTGTTGATTCTGACTGTGTCAAAGGCCTTATGGAAGACCACGTAAATAACATCAGTTGGTGTTCCCTTATCAAGTCTTGCAGTCACTCCATCATAGAAGGCCTCCAGATGGGTCACGCACTATTTACCCCCAGTGAAGCTATGATGCTCCATGGACCGTCTAGAAATTTCACCTATAGCTTTTGGTTTTGTCAAGCCTTGGGTGCTGAAATGTGCCACTGTAGGGGCAGGGATCTGGGCTCCATTTCCTCCACTGAGGAGTTCACTTTGGTGAGCCTCTGGCTTGTCACCCCACATCTTCTTTGTGTAGCTGGCATGAAGATGGAAGACAGGACTAAAATAAACTGTCAGGTGCATGGACCCAGTCCTCTGGCTTAGAAATGACCCAGTAACACACAAACAGCTGCATAGAACCACAGAAAACAGAAGTGTGCATCACCCTGTAGTCCAGATCCAAAATAACTGAGACCCCTAAAATGCCAGGAAGATACTGGATTTTGCTGCCTGGTGACTGGACGAGGAATTAACTCAGTAAGAAAAAAACGTGAAGGTCAGCCGAGATACAGAATGGGCTTCTAGGTGTTTTCAGACTACAGAAAGGACAATCTCCTTCTAGAGGGAGGACATGCAAACTGTTCTGTCCAGGGAATTCTGCAGACAGTCTGGACAAAAAGAAGAAAACATAGGCACCAGCTGGCATTAGAGGCCCTGAAGGCTGGACTAGTAAATTCTGGGTAAAAGCGAATTGCCACCTGGCTTAGCAAAATTACAAACTCACCAACACATTTTTTGTGTCTTTACAATCTCCATTCCCAGGCTTCATGGAAGGCAGCGACTTTATATCTTCATCTGGCTATTTTGGGTTTTTTTTGAGGAAGACTTAGAGAAATTAGGAAACAAACTAAAAAGACCCTTCTCTGTGAGCTGAGCAGTGGAGATGACTGAAAGGCTGGGCTGGGAGAAAATGTCTGCTTACCAAAACTAATGAAAATAATTAAGCACTAATCTGACTTGTCTGTACAGATGGATTTCCAGCATAAGAGAGCAGTGAAATAGCACATTCCCCCAAGGGGATCTCCTGAGCGGGGAAGCATAATTCTTGCCTGAGAGTTAAGTCTCAGTATGGCTCTTTACTGTGAAATTACTGCACTGCTGAAAATACACACGCAGACACACACAGGCATACTGACACTGGAAGAAAAGCTGTGTTGGCATTTATAAGATTGTAAGGTCAAAGTTAATTTTGTCAGATTTACTAATTGTTTTCAAATTGTGTCTTTTGTTTAAGCTTTTTTAAAAGTAAACTCTGACATACTGTGATTTGATTTTAAATACCTTTTGGTATCAGTCATTCTGAATTATAAATAGCTTCATCCTTCTTTTTTCTTATCACACTTTGACATATGCAAGATAATAAGAGGGATTTTAGAAATATTGATGCAAACCAGCCACCTCTGAATCATGTCAAGTCAATAGTCCCCAAGCGTTAATGTTCAGATCATAGAGGGAATGTGTAGAAAGGGGTTGGAGAAGGGAGAGAAACTTCTATGGCTTTTGAGCCCAAAATGATTCTTTATTCACTCCATTTAAAATTGTTAAAGACATTTTTTGTAAGCATTGTTTCCCATCTGCATAGAGAGTATGGCAGTTGGAGCACAAGTGAGTGCAGTTAAATGAAGATAGACATGTCTTAGTGCATGCTGTAAGTGGATTGCTGTCATCACTAAGGCTAAACTACAGGGACTAGGGGGAAGATGAGATTTCATACTAGCATTTTTCTACATTTGTAGTCCTGTGGGTATTTCTGAGTTTTGCTTTGTTCCTTGAGGTAATAATGTTTTCATTCTCTAAATAAAGATTTGCTAGATTTGCTTTCCTGTAAGAAATCTTCCAGGGACTGGATGAGGGCTATCCTGTCCTTAGAAATACTTCACCAGATTAACAGAAAAGTAGTGGCACAGGAGACAAGAGAAATCCAGACTCCCATTTGGAATTTTCCATTGTGTTTTCTCTAAAATATCTTGGTCCCAATCCTTCAATCACTATCATGCAACCAATTTTTTTACACAAGCGTGTCATTCATTTCAATGGGAATGTGCCCATCAGTAAAATGGTTCATATAACTTAAGTATTGGAAGGACTGAATCCTGTGTAAAATGGAGGTATTTCCCACAAATTCTGTCTTCTGAATGTTTTCAAGTCATGATCAGTCATTCTATTGCCATGTCAAGCTTTTTCTTGGCGAACCAATAGAACTAGGAGCCTACAAGTTTGTTCTTGTCTATTGAAAAGAAATGTGATGTTCCTGCAGAAATGTAGTCTGCAAGACTTGTAAAATAACCCTCCTATTCCGCCTCAGCACTCAGTTTCATCTGGAGTCCATAATTCTGGGCATCATGCTTCAAGAAGACTACAAATCAAATAAAGAGAGGATCCACAGGTGAGGAAATCGAATAATCAAAAGCTTAGAAGACATTACTGTGAATGCAGAGGATGTGGCATGAAAGGAATTTGCTTAATCTAGAGAAAACAGAGGGAGACATGACAACAGTCCATAAGCATGCAAGGGGATGTCCCAAAGAGGAAAGACTTAACCTGATTTCCATGTAGACATAACAAAAAGAGATGAGGTTCACTTGCAAAATGGGAGATTGATAACCCTCAGTATTTTAGTAATTTTCTAGTTTTAGAAAGAGGATAGCAGTCAGCTTTTTCGCCGGGACAAGAAAGATGGGGATAGAGGAACCTTTTTCACAGAAGGCCTTCAAACAAACAGCTCCAGCTATGAATAGTCAATCCCATGTACTGGCAAGGGGATGGCTAGAAGACCTAAGAAGGTCCCATCCATCCCTATCTTCTGTTAACATAATCAACAAAATTTGCAGCTACATACTAAAGGCGGGAGTGTTATTACTGGGAATAGAGAAAAGGCAGAAAGCATCAAAATATTGCTGTCAGACCTCAAATGGAGTTTGTAAAACATTAGTAATACTGTCTTTTGATCAGGGAAAGACAAAGACATGACTTGAAAATAATAAGCACAAAAATTTTATGTGACCTTCTGGGAAAATATTTTCTTCCTATTCCAGCACTCCTTGATCACTTTTTCTCCTGGCCTTTGGATTTTTATCTCAAGGTGGAAAATGGAAATGACAAGATAGCATAAAGGCAGCTTCGTAGATCAAAGACTTTTTGCCAAAGTTTTTTACAAACCTTTATTTGTAACAGTGATGTTTATAATGATAAAATTTATAGTCTTCTCTATGGCCAAAACATAAGTAGAAGACCTGAGAACAAGCAATACCCATTGTCAAGATACAATAATTCAGCAGGAATAAAACCTTGCAAATTTCTTTCCAAAATGAGTGGAAATAGGATCTAATGACATTCAAGTAACCTACTCAGGTTGCTAAGGTTGAGCGGAAGATACTTTTGATGAAAATCTCAGGTTGAGCGTGTATTTAAAAATACAGAAATGAAAATATATTTTTTCTTTTTTATTGCATGAATCGGCATCTGCATAATGCTTAGGGTGGAAGAAGGCGGCAAAAAACCAGGGAGAGAAACTAATGCAAAAGACTATGAAGAAATGGAGCTGTCTTGCTCCTAAGGAAAAAAAAAAAAAAAAGGGAAAAAAAACATTCAGCGTGGATCCATATGGTGTGAGATTTCTCTTCTGTGACATTTTTATTAAGGTTATGTATATGACCGTTCATCTTCATTCTGCTGGTGCTAATTGCTGTCTATTGGACCCTTCGCTACTGTGTACAGAGAACACATGCTTCCCCTCGACACTGCCATCGCTGCGAGTGCACTGGGTTGCTCTGCTGTCCTCAGATAGGAACCTGCTGCTGCTGCCTGACCGCAACAGCTGGGAATATTCTGCTTTTAAAAGCTTATCTTGTTGATACTTGAGTTGAGCTATTACACAGTGGAACAAGCAAACAGAATGAATGGACCCTCTGCGGGCAACTTATGGTAACAAAAAAAGCTTCCATGTGCTTTTGAATGTGTCTCTTGTCTTGGAATTGACAGTGATGTTTAGCATAGATGTTTCCTGCGACAAAATCATGATGGTATAGAGCCAGAAACAGGCTAAAAAGAAACATCCACAGAAGACATGTTCAGCACTTAAGCTTCTTTGCAGCTCTAAGCAACATCTAGAGGCCAATCCTGCAACGGTTTACTCGTGCAGACGGTCCCGCTGAAATGCAAGAGACTGTTTTGTTCTCTAGCATGGCTAATTTGATTAAGAGTTGCTTAATGCATAAAATCAGTGGGTAAAGTATATTTCCTCAATCTTCTATGGGGCTTTTAAGTAATCAGTCTGCAAATCAGGTTATTTATTTATCAGCATTAGGTCCATACACACACATATATATTGCATGTACAAGCAGATCAGAGCACAGAAACACAAATATTCCCGTGTTATGGACAGACCACCCAGGGAAATACAGAAATCTATTAATTTTGCTTATCACTTAGACTCCAATTTAACAAAACATCTAATAGTGTCATGAATTTTTCTGTCATGAAGGAAGTGTTGCAATCATCTAATCTGACTTCCTACATAATCTAGACTAATGTATGGTTTCCCCAAGCTATTCTGACTTGCATATCCATACATTTTAGTTCAAACTATAAAAGTTAGCAGTGGCAATAAAAATAATTATCAGACTTAGATTCGTGAATTAGTGATTCTTGAACTGTTACCTTAACACACTGCCTTTTGTGAATGGTGCTGCACTTTGCCATGCCCTAAACTACACACCAGTCTGCCAACAGACTCCACATGACCTCTAGGCAGGAAAATCTCTCTTCTGAAGTCTTAATGGAGGTGTTGTCTGAGCAAGCACAGGCCCTGAGTGACAGTGCATTATTCTGTGCATGGATGAACATCTGAAAATTTGGCTCTGAGACCACACTGGGCAATCTGTGAGAGTTGAACTTGACATCTAACAGCCAAAGTAGTGGTAACTTCAGTCTTACAGTGATGGTGATTCTTGCTACATGACCGCTGGTTTAACCCATTAACATCAGTTAAATGGCCAGTTGTAATTGACAGGGGCAACCCGTGGGTACATGGCCTTTTCCTGCTTTCTTGGTGACAATTTTGCCTAAAGGAAAAGCTATTCTCTTCCCCTTCCCTACCACTTTTGCCTTGTGCGACTTTCTCATTTGTGCTTATGCAAATGTTCATATGAAAAAACTGGATGAAGCTTAGAAGTAAATCCCTATATTTCCCTGTGCTAATAATAAGGTGAGAGATTTTCTTCAAGAGACACACACAGATTTTTAAAAAAAGATAATTTAGCGTCAATGCAAATGATTTCCTGTTTTCTGATTTTATCACTATAATGAAAAATTGAAAATCAGTTGCATCTAAAAAAAATAATTTGAATGCATGTACCCACTACTTTCTGTCCCTGGCACAATTTAATCAGTTTCTAATTATTATATTTAGTTCATGTTTGAAATGAAACTCCAAAGAAAGTGCTGAGAACACTTGAAAATGGAACATCCCAATTGTCCTTCTATTTATTCTCTTAGCTAAAAAAAATCAGTCTAATTCAATGGAAAATTATTTTTTTTAATGCCTTTTCTAAATATAACATATTTGAAGCATTATTATTATTATTATTAATATCATTATTATTATTATTATTATTATTATCATCATCATCATCATCGTCATCATCATCATCATCATCATCGTCATCATCACTATTATTTTCTAAATCTCATTAAGGGTAAGTAGCACCTCAAGAGGCTAGCCAAAGGTAACAAACACATATATTTTTGCATATGTACATACATAAAAATATACAAAGATAAATTTTCAAAAGATACCAATGTTACGAACAACTCCAGAAATTACTAACAAAACAAAATCAAAGAAACAAACCCCAAACCAAATTCTCTCCCTCCTGCTAAAAAATACCAAAACAACTAGAAAAATAACAAACTATCCATTTTAACTGCCTGCCTGTGGTCAATAGCCTACCTATCCATTTCTGTGCACTGCTACGGGGTTCTGGCCAAATTCTTGTTGTAAATTTTGATTTTGGGGCTGTGATGCTGCCCAGGTAGGTCTAGATGCAGCATCCCATACTTTGTTTATAAAACCAGTTTTATAACCAGTTTTGTGTGCTAACTTCATGTCTGCCCAAGAGCTGGCTGCATTTTTGATGATCAGGGAAAGTGGTTCTTGTGTTCACATTTTTATTTAGTTGAACAAAATTATTTGCTGTACATCTAGGAAAATGCCATGCAATCTTTAAAATTTTGTGGCTACAAAGGCACCTAAAAGTTAATCTTGAGTAATATTTTGCTGTCCTCTTCTTCATCTTCTCTTTTTCTTTCTTCTCCCTATCATAATCCTGTCTTTGTTCTTGTTTAAACACTTCTTGCCTCACAGGCTTCAGGCATGACAAGTCAGATTACTACCTCTCTTTGCTCCCATGTACAAGAAAACAAAGATGTTGTCCTTACTTGGGGAAGGGAGGACCAGACAACACATTCATATAAGTACCTTGCCAGCTTTGAAATATCTTGCAGAATTCTGTTAATGTTTCTCTACCATGCATGAGGCTTGCATCAAGTGCCTTTTTCAACAGCATCACTGTAGACAACCATTTATCAGGTGTATATTGTATGGCAGTGTGGTGTTTGGAAATTCCATTTGCCATATGTTATTCATGATCCTTGCTCACAGCCTTCATTTGTCAGGGGATTTAGAACTCAGCTGTGTTTAGTTTTTGGGGCTTGAGAACAAGTTGACCCACAAGCAGACACCTAATGATATAATTTGTTCAGTGCAAAAGGTTTGACTGCCCTCTATCAACCTTTATGCAGACAACTCCTTTGAATACAGTAATGGATGACAATATCAAAAGCATAAATCTCGGCAAACTTCAAGGTTTCCTGGAAAACATGACTCTTAAACTTTAGGCACATAGACATTTGGCACGATGTCAGAAACTTTCTGAACTATTCATTTATCCAACTCTGGCCAAAAATAACCAAAGACTCTATGTGTCTGTTGATTTGTTTTGAAATCCATTCAAAACGGCAAAGAAGTTAAAAAGTAAAAGACCAGCAATTGAGAAACAAGACTTCTGAAGTATGAAAGATCCTTTTCTCTATCTTACAACATGTGGTGCTAACAAGCCAGGTCATGTCCCTCTTACAAAATGCTTTCTGTGAACTTAGTGTGGTTAAATTAGCGAGTAGAAATGACATAGTTCAGGTTCCTTATGGGTTTAGATAGTAGTAAATAGAGGCCTTGCCAGAGGACCTGCTTCAGAGGAGAAGAAAATGGTGATGACTGTGGGCTCATGCCCGTGGGCATGAGAGAGCAGCCAGGGTAATGGTCTTCTTAAGCCTGATTTACTTCCAGGGTCACAGTTCCCCTTTTTGTAAAATCTGTCCCATTCTTAACTTTATGCCTCCTCTGTGACATTCCCTGTCTTTTTCTTCTTCCTCTTCTACATACACCCCTTTTGCTTTCCCCTGCTCTACCTCTACCAACGAGAGGCAGAAAATCTCATCTTCCTCTTCTCTACTCAGCCTCCCTTTGTCTTTCCCCTTGGCAAGCATCCTCCTTTCCTAAGCAGAGTGGGTTGTCAGGGAGCACCACAATGCTACACTTTCTCCTTCTGTTTTGTTTTGTCGCTCATGCCTCTTGCTGCTCTGCCTCGAAGGACCTGTTGCTGTGCCAACGGGCATCCTCAACTCCACAATGGAAATGTGCCCTTGATAGCACATGTTGAGACTTCAACCCTTCCACCACTATTAGGTTTCAGTTTAAACTATAAGGAAATGGGAGAAAATAAGATTATTATTATTATTATTATTATTATTATTGTCCACACAGTCTCTTTAAGCAACTTTAGTAGCACCAGAGACATATGAAGTTGGCTGCACTGTTCCTCACCTTTCCTGCTATATATCCAGCATCACTTTTAACAGCTTGAGGTTTTCTTCATTAAATCTTTTTTCACTCTCACTCATGCCAGAATGCTTACATATCCTAACAGGAGTGATCAGAAAAGAAGGGCAATTATTATAATTGATGAAAAAGCTATTTGCTTTGTTACTGCTTCATGCTATTCCTCTTGTTATTGTGCAGATGAAGAGTTACAGTATTTTGCATTTTGATTTTTATCTACACAATGTCTACTAAAAAAGAGCTCTTATTTCTCTATTTTTGTTTGGGGCCCTTGGCTGCACTGTATAACCCCTGTAATAGTGCCAGTAGGAGTAATAATACAGCAAAACATAGAGAAGTTTTCCAAAAAACACAGTGCACAGAAGGCACATGTGCTTGTAAGGGGTTTGTGATAAATGGGCTGGCAAAAGGAATTGTACCTTCTGATACCATCTCCTACAGGTGCAGATTTGAAGGTGCAATAAGGTTTCTCTCTGAAAGCCAAGCTGCCTTTGAAAGAGGAAGGAATAGAAACTACACTCTGCTCTTGGAAAGAAAATATCCTGTAGGCTGCAAACATTGGAGTATGGCTTTTAGGTAACTTAAGGGAAATCACACTTTTTTAGTGTGACAGTTCTATGTACATGAAATGAAGGCAACCAGGGAAGGCTAGCTGGCTGTGAAAAATAGGAAGTGGAGAAGAGGTAAGACAGAAGAAGAATGGAAGGAAGATATAGAGAGAAAAGGGAAAGAAGGCAGCAAGTTTTTAAGACAGGGCAGTAAATCCTGGCCTGTATGTAGCTTGGAGACTTCAGTGTCTGCCTTTGAAATATACCTACAGTATTGCTGAAGATAATCTTTCATGTTTCTCCAGCTATAGGAACTTCTTTTCTAGTAACTAAAAAAAACCCACTTACTACTACTCCCAGCAAAAGATGAATAAAAATGAACAAGAAAGATTATTTCAATATCCATATAATGGTAATACACATTCATGAGAGATATCTACCCTTACTTTTCTTCATCAAGTGCTCTCTGCGCCTATACAGCTGTGTTAACAATACTTGAACACAGCCAGGCTTATGAAGGAGTGTGAAATCTTCACTAAAGAAATGGTCTGGGTCTTACATGGGCCCCAGCAGCAGCAGCAGCAGCAGCAGCATCCTGCTGACAAAAAAGAATATCTGTCTTGCTTAGTGGTCGTATCAGGTAATTCACTTTTTTACCAAAAAGTCAGACTTTGAGGTGGAAAGATAATGAAAAACATCATTGCTGCATTTTGAATTTTGCAAGTGGGAGATGTAAAGCTCCAGAATTTGGCTCATCTGAAACTGCTGTACATGTGCATAGTTTGTCTCTGCTCAGAGTACAAGTTATCCCATCTTCTTCTTTGATTTATTTGGCAGGCCTTCTTCCCCCTGTCCCCACAAAACTGACAATTTTCAATAGTAAATCTCAGCTCTGAAAACTCCATCCTAATTGTGCCTCCAAACTTGATATAAATCAGTTAGCTTCTTCCAGTGGACCTCTGCTGGTTTCTGCCAGCTCAGTGTCCAGCTTTGAGTATTTCCTCATACGCATTGTTCCTTCAGATTTAACCAGTCCTTCCTCCCCTCTCTAACAAGGCAGAGTGGTAAATTTTAGCAGATATGCCCTAATTTTCCTATCACAAATGAAACTCCTTTTCCTTTCAGATTCCCTGTACAGTTTGGCAAGACCTCCCTGCCCTTATTCATCTCTGTCTCACCTTGAAAGCACCACCAAGGCATAGTATTGCCAGGCAGTTTTATATTTATGGGGAAAGCCTGTCCCAGAAAACAGATGATGTTGTGGTAATTGGTTTTGGGTAAAACATTTCTGCCCCTGGCTAATCAAATGCCCGGGCAAACATGAGGTGCACTGAGATGATCCACTGCAGAACAGTAGGTGCTAGCCCAAACTCCAGTAGAAGTCTCTGGTCCCTTCCAGAGAAAAGTGGAAAACTCACTAAGAAAAGAACCCCTATTTATTCTTGTAAGAGTGAATGGGAAATCTTAAAAGTGAATCAAGATGAGATCTGAAAGCTCTTGCAGTGTCTGGTTCATGAACCACAGTAGAAGTCCATATTCATGCAAGGCTTCAAACATGAAAGCTGGTGGAGTGACAGCTGGTGGCAAAAGAGATTTTGTCTACTGCCACTTATGGAGGTCAGGCCAGATCCTAGCACTGACAGTTCTTTCTTTGAGGCTTGACTACTTCTATCTTCAAAGGAAAATTATGGCAGCTGCCACCTACAACTTATAAGAATTCAAAAGAGAAGAGAAGAGGATCTTCTCCTGAAATAACCTTTGGAGAACTCCAAAGTGAGGGGAGTGAGCACAGTGGAAGTGGAGGGATAAGAAGCACAGTCCTACTCAACATTTCTGCTGTGGGCTTAGTCTGCCTAGTAGACTTCAAAAATACTTGGCTTGGGGCCTACTTGCAATTATAAACAAATATTTACTCAGTCTTGACAAGTTCATTAACTCTTCATGTACATATCCTTATGCAAAGTACAGCCAAATCTTCAGAAGCTGTTGGCTGATTTTTAACATATATTTATATGTCAGGAAAGTGTATACTTTTAATTTCATTCAGCTTTTACTTAACTGGTTTGGCATCTACAGACTATGGTCTGTAAATTGGCACAGGAGACCTGCAATTAATGGACCAAGTTCTCAGTAATGCAGGCTTTGGCTGTTCACCTTTTGGCTGATAGTTACAACTTTCAACTCAAATACTTCAGATTGCAAAGATTGTTCCTTTGGCTAAGCATTGTAAGTCATGACAGAAATAAAGAAAATGTGCCATTAAAATCTATAGAAAATCACAGGAAAATATTTGAAAGGAGCCAGAACCATGCAATTTTATCGCCTATTTTGGGCGAGATTGCCTAGGAACAGACTGTTACATTGGACCCCAAGAAAAAGTCCTCCAAAGAAAAGGTTTCATAAATCAGGACTTATCTTAATGACCTGAATCTGTGAAGAAGTGAGCATCAAGAAGGCTTGCCGTGAAAATAACTCAGCACTTCACCCTAAGGATTCTCTAATAGAAGAATATTTATTTTTCTGTGTACTTACCTACACATGAATTCATTTGGGTGCTAATTTTGGGTGCTGTGGAGGGGGGAATGTATTATGCAAGTACTCTGTACTGAGCACTACAGTCTGCTGCCTTAACAAGAATCTTTAAGTTCAGTTTTTCTCCAGATTCATGAAAAATCAAATAACTCTGTCCATCAGAGTTTTGCTGCAGGAAGGAAGCATGGCAAAGCAAATTCTCAGGGCAGTGGCACACAGTCATTTACAGCCACTTTTACTAAAGTAATGAAATATGGGCAACTTACATTTCATGTCCTTCCAAGGACACTTTGAAGGATATTCCATGGGGGTGACTGATGTTTTCTCTGTGTCTCTTTTGACACAGAGATCTGAGCTAGATTTTTTATTATTATTATTCATCTTGTTTGAATTGGCTAATTCTGTTAGAAACAGCTAGGATCAAACATATATTTTTTTCCTAGAAGATGCTCTGTGTCCTGCTGTCTCTGAAGCCAAGCAAGTAATAGGATATGCACAAAGGCTGCCAAAGTTTTTGGAGCAATGGCTTTAGTCACTTTAGACATTTATTGTAAGTTCCCTCATGAAGAAAACTTTCAGTGGGGCATACAACAAACAACAGAGCCTTTCTGCCATAGCTCCTGTCTCTCTCTCTCCAGCTGGTGCACCCTACTCCTCCTTCCCTCACCTTTTAGAGGTCAGCAAAAGCACTTTAGAGCCCAGCTGAGTATGATGGAGGCAGTATTGCCATGCAATTCATTGGGTACATGTCACATCTCAAGGTATCAGTGGCAGTTAAAAAGGAATTTTTGGGGCTGGTGACTAAAATTTATTTACCCTCCTAATAAATCTGAGACTGCACTATACATACATGCATAGGCATTATGATCAAAAGCCCTCTGGAAGACTCCTACAGCATTTACAGCATCTAGCCAAACCCATAAGAGGAGTTCTGTGTGGAAATGGGGAGGGTGTGTGGGTGATGTGACAAATGGCTCTGATTCTTGAAAAGGACAACTCCTCCACATAGGGAGAGGAAATATAATCAGAACAAAAAAGTAAGTAACCATGTACACTTAATCTTTTGGGCAAGGTGGATTTTTTCCTCATGGCATTCCATGAGCCTCTGACTGCCCTTTGTATCTTCACAATCATCCCACAAAAAAGGCAGCCACCCTGCCCGTAAGCACCAAGAGCTCTCCCTCCTCAAGCCAGACTGAAGGGGAGAGATGGGAAGATGACATGCTGATACAGGGGAAGCAAAGGAAAACAGGGGGAGAGAGATGTGAAACCTGATCCATCCAATAACATCAAGACAGATAGTGATTTTCCACTCTATCTGGTAGGTCAAATGATCTTATAATGCAGTGTTAGAAAGAAGATGGAAATATTTTCATTTTCTCTTAGAGTCAATATTTCCCTAGCTGGAAATTAATCACTGTAAAAGAAGTTTAAGGGGAGTCTGTCAAGGTTTATTTAGGCTTCAAAATAACTTTTTAAAACACTGGCTTTTGTTGTTGTTGCAGGTTTAGAGGTCAGAGTTTCCCTCCACAGCATTCTTCTCTTGACAAATGATCTTTTCAGCAGTCAGCCAGGTATTTTTTTTATTTTAAAGTGACTTCTTGTGTGTCCTGACATAAGGAAAACTGTGCAGATACAGTGGAAAAGGTAGAACAACCACAGTCAGCTTATCAGTGTCTCATGAATCAAACAGGATGTCTTACCTTTTTTTTTCTGATTTTCTTTTTTTTTAATATAATTGCAGTGAATCCTCACCTACCAACCTGTCATCTGATTCTGAAGCAATTATATTTTGAATTTAGGTAATGCTTTATGAAGTGACTATTGCTAAGTTACAGAAACTTCCAGTAAACTGCCTGGATTAATGGCAGCTGGCCATTACCTGTGGACGTTCAGGTTATCTGTAAACTAGCTGTAAATTGCAAGATGAGCCTGAAAGACTATATCTGAAGCAAGAGTGAGAATAAGTTTTCCATCTACAAAATAGTAGTAATCTGTCTTTTCACTTGACTCTATGTCCCTTTTGGAAATTCAAGATGAAAACATACCAAAACAATGAGTCTCTGCCCATCAGTGATGTCTAAACTGGTTTACTCAGGCAAAGTCTGGGCTCTGTGATACGGCTGCTTTCAGAAGCAGCCTGGATCTGAGAATGAAGAGAGTGCCTCAAGGAAGCAGCAAATAGCACAGCTTTCCTTTTGTCACTTCACTTGTGAAGCTGAATCAGATTCTGTCCCACACATCAGAAATAGCCCTCAAAAATCTGAACAATTCACCAGGAGGTCTGTTGAGACCAACAGCAGGAGCAAAGCTGGCTGCACCTCCCTGTGACTTAACCACACTGGAAGGCAGGAGCCTCACTGAGGGCCTGTGACTCCAAAATGTTATTTCTTCTTATCATCATCAGAACACATCTGTAGATGCTTTCTGGCAAAGATGCCAGATGTTTTGGTTCTCTTTATCATCATGCATTGATTATTTCTTGTTTGTTCAAGGCTTGTTTATGGTTTTATATTTTGTTTCTTCAGTGACAACTTTAATTATTCAGCGATAGGTACTCGTTATTTTGCTAGACATGTTTAATGTTCTGCTATTATACTCCAGGGGAGCTTTGCAAGTTAGCAATAATAAAAATATTGACGAGCAAATAACGTTTTAAGTGTATCTATTCTTGCTGCAATTTTTTGGCACTCCTTACTTAAAGAAGAGCTTCCCTTAAGAATTTACCTAAGAACTACAGGTTTTGGATAGTATAGATTCGGTTCTCTGTAAACATAATGGTCTCTCTTTGTCCTTTATGCCCCGGAAGATTGCAGATCTCTCCCTGGGAGACAACTCAAGCAAATCACTATGACATCTCTTATCTGTAGGCTCAGAACCAAGCTAGGACACAAAGTGCCTCCCAGGCTGCCAGAGCCTCTCTTGGCCACAGCGCTCCACAACTTCATACAGGTTGGTATAAAATCTGTTTGCTGCAACTGGCAGACACTGCTTTGCACTGAGGGATTGAAGTCTAACCTACCACACAAAAGATGATTGAACGTGCTTCTGTGTGTGTCTTGTTCTGTAAATACTTGGCTACCAGTGAATTACTGACACCAGGCAAGAAGGGCTCTCTGTCTGGTAGGCTTCAGCAGAGCAGTGCTTGTGGTTGCTGAATACACTTTGTGGGTGGAGTTCTGGGTGAGCTCTTTGCCATAAAGCCCTGTTAACTCTTTAAGGAACGTGTTTGTGGCTCTCTGCAGTTGGGTGTGGGCAGGGAAGGGTGGAACGGGGAGCAGGGGAAGGGTTGAAATGGAGGACCGGACTGAGTTCTCTGGAAACTAGGGATCACAAGCCATGAATCATCCAGTAAATACAGAGCCAAACACTTGGATGAACAGAGCCCTTAACAATTAATTAATTGTTGACTTTAACTGCCTGTGCTGCAGATGTGCTATCATTTTTACAGAGTAGTCCCTCACCAATCTCTTTAAGCTGTTTACAAAGTAATTGGTGGATGCAAAAAAGAAAAAAAGTTCTTGTATGAAAGTTGCTTCCACAAATGCACGGATGCGTAGGCGTGCACACAATGAAAATAGAAGAAAGGTTGCAGTCTGCATGATGTTTGATTTTATGAGAGTTTATGAATGTCCCTTGGAAAAGACTTTATGTCTTATGCTCCCATGCTTCCTGGATTTTGATGTTTCCCATAAAAAAGCAGAATATCCCTTCATTTACAAAATGAGTTGGATTTAACTCCATAATTTGTAAATATTTATACATATTTCCAAAGAATACATGGGCTGAACCGCATTTTTTCCTGATTACTTATATGCCTCAATATATCATCCTAGCTCCCACATCTTGTACTTGCAAAACTGAACTTTCAGATGAAAAGTCTGTACAAGATTACAACAAATTGGCAGACTGTTGCAAGAGGAATAATCTAAGTGGCATGCAATTCAGACCTGAGCAAATGCAATATGAACTTATTTTCCATTACAGTTTTTCAGGTTTGTCGGTGCAGAAGAGGTTTGGTTAGACCCAAGCCCTACAATCACTTACTCACGTGATAAACATTTTACACCATATTCAGAGATTAAGTTGTCCTACTGCACTCAGCAGAATTAATTTTAAGCAAAGTTCTTCAAGGCTAAAGCTCAGTGGTTTGAAGCTTGTTTGTGCAACATGGACTACAGAACATTTTTAGAATATATTTCTTCCATTTATATTTCCCTTGCTGCTACAGCACTGAGGCATAACTGTTTTTTTAAACTTGTAACACGTTTATGCAAATGAAAAATGTTACAAAAAATGGCAAGAGAAAGTTGAACCACCCAAAACTCTTTGAAGGGAAGCTGAAGCAGGTGTTCAGAATCAAAAATGTCACGTATGTTGAATCCAGGATTTGCACATAAACTCTGTTACTCTAGAGGATGTCTGCTTACACCACTGGGTAGCCTCTCTGTAAGATCTTAAGGCACTTAATTCCTTTTTCACTGAGACACGCTGCAAATCCTTCTGAATAGGACAGGACATGGTAATCAAAGCTTGTACCGAAGTGCAAAATCATTTTGCTTTGACTTTTTACTATGACCCTTCTTTTACTCCTGTTTTTTTTTTTATTTCTTTGAATCCGTGTGTTTTCCTTCACTCCTAATCATTAAAAGGGTATCAGTGTACATGTGCATAGATGTGCATTTCTGCTAGATTACCAAGAAATGTGTAGAAATTTCAGTGTTGATTATTCATCCTGAGAGGTATTCATGAGCCTGACTTAGCAGAGGCATGATTTAAAGAGTACTCTTAACATTTGGAAAGTCAGATCATATTTGCTGGTCAGTTTGGAGACATTGAAAAATAGATTAGAAACCTATGCTTCTAATCCCTTCAGAGAGCACCCATCGTTATCTCCTTCTTTGTCCCCCTGGGTACACGTGCTCAGAGGAGGAGACATCTCATGACTCACCACACTTGCTCCTGGAGCTCTGGATTGCAGAAAAGTTCACTGATGTTTATAGGATGTTTGTGGTGACCCCTGGGATACACTCTCGTAATGAATTTCAGACTGTCTACCCAAGTCTTTCGACTATCTATCCAATCTCCCTGAATTCTTAACCTCACACTTCCTCCTACTGCACATCCTTCTGGGAGACACTGGATACTCGGGATGAAACATTTTAAAGCCAGTGCCTGCAACCTTGTCAGTACATCCAACAAAAGACCCGACTTTGTTGTTTATTTTAGTGCAAATCTCCACCCCCTTCACTTGCTCACAGAAAAGGCTTTTTCTTACAGATCGTAGCCCTGCACTTGAGAGAAATCCTTCTTCCTTTCTTTTTGTGGGTCTTCTATTTTTCTCACCAACAGAAAGAAAATACTCTGTAAGAAATTTCAGATCCTGTTTTACTGGGACACAAGTTAAAATATATTTTTTTTCTGCTGCTTTATGCAACCCCAGAGCTAATTATTATAACTTTAAAAAGAAATAACCCCTGAATCCTTACTTCTTCAGAAAGCCAGTCTTTAGTAAGCTGATCTAATAGAAACTGGAAGCTCTAACTAACCCCTTGGCTGATTCATGATTTATCTATGCCAGGGTGAAATGTTCCACATATAGCTGGAGGAAATGCACTTCTAGTTTGTAATCTTGATAAATAGTTACTGAACTTATTTATTTTTTAATGCTCATTTTAACCATTCATCATTATTTTGAAGATCTTTTACAAATACTGCCTTGAAACTTCCGACAAGTGACTATTTGTAAAAGGAAAGCTGCACAAATGAGCCAAGTTAGAAGAAACTCCCTCAAATGAAAGAAGGATGCCAACCCACCAGACAAATGAACATTAGCACTGGATAAAACAGACTGCACATAAAATACATAAACATTGCATGTGGTTTGCTCTGACCATACTTAATGTTCTGTGCTTCTTTTATGTCTTATGACATAAGTCTTCATAATGTCTTATGAAGGGTTAATGGACTACTGGCACAGCAAGCCAGTGTAATTCACCCCTCAAGCCCCCAAGCTAGGGGACAGGATTGGAGTGTAGGAAAAGAGAAGATAGGTGACTCTGGCTTTATGGAAGTGGAAATGATTGAATGATTTTTATAGCCAGGACTATTTTTTTTCCCTTAATGGTTTGCTAATAAACATTCTTAGAGTATGTTTATCAGCATCACCTGATTTCAGGAGAGCACTTATAGCATGAGTCATCTGTGTGATTGATTAGCAGGTTTTCTGAACATTTTAAAATGTGTTGTCCGACAAAGCACAATTATTTTTTATGCAAAGATCACAGATTTTAATTGGCTCTACTCCCCTGTTGCTTTTACAGCAAATTGTGCAATAGGGATGATGGAAAGTCTGAATAATCCAGCACAATATTCCAATCTCTGTCCAAAAATCATGTTTAACATATTTCTGGATATGAAAGATAGAGTTTCTAAGCAGAAAACATGGAGGGATTCTCAAGCCATTATTTTCAGGGAACACTTTGCTACCTGATATTTAAAAGGTAGTGATAAATAACTCTAAATCATTCTCTTGTAATTAACTCTGAAATAATAGGGAGAGAAGCTTAGACATTAAGAAGGACTTTTTTTCTCCTCCACCAAGAATAATGAATTGGTAAAATGACCTCAGGGGCAAAGTTGTTGGGACAAAGCAAAAGGTCAATCAAGGAGCAATTAAATGCTGTCCTGTGGGAAAACAGTAAGTGCAGTCCCAAAGAGTGAGCTAGAAAAGGGCTGAGAGTAACAGAGGTAGAGGAGGAGAACATCCCCCAGACAGCAACATTATGTAGGCTCATGATCTTTTAGGAAGAAGCCACAGAACAGGAGGTCTGTTAGGCCTGTAATAAATACTGAGTTATCAGAGTAAGAGGGAATTTGGATATAAACTCCAGATGGATTTAATGCATGGGCTCATTACTCTCACCTCTCACAGATTGTGCAATAAGCCAATGCACATGAATCCAGGACATTAGTCAGCTGTAACTGTACATGTTAGCCTGCCACAAGCAGGTAGTTGCCTGCAGATGCTTGGTCTGTCTCAGTCCCTTCAGTCTCGGTGACCTTGCCAAAGACAGCATCCATAAACCCAGAATTTTAAAGCACAGAGAAATGGCAGATGCTGTTTCTGCTGCACAGGAGAGGCTAAGGCAAGTCATTCTAATTTACACTGAATTTGCTTGCCCCAAGTTACACCCCAGTGCAGGGTATGGAATACCAGATCTATACAGACAAAGGGCATGAGGACTCTGCAGTCTGTGTCCCCAGCTGTGTGGCCATATCTGAGTCGGTAACTCAACGCCAGGCACCATTCCTGCAGACACAAGTCTGGTCTGCTGTCTGTCCCTGGCCATTTGCAGGGGCCTGACACAGATGTTACCCCTTTTCTCTCATCTTGGTATTACTTGGAAGCCATTTTGTTGTAGAGCACTCCCAGCCACCCTGGAGGGGATGGTGGTGGTGGATGAAGTTCAACTCCTTGTAGGGCCCATTCCCAAGGACTGGAGTTGCACACTTATTACGTACCTGCACATGCAGAGTGAGAAGCTCTCTAGGAGATAAGGCATTATGAATCCTGGTCTGAAAGTGATATTAACCTCAACAAGAATGGAGAGATTATTCCTCTCTGTGATGAAAGACATAGGACAAGAGAAAAAACTCCACCTGGAGTTTGTGGGTTTGGTGCAATTTCTTTGTTTTTTGAGGACGTTGAAACATCTGCAAATCTTTCATGCTGGTAAATCTGATACAGAATGATCTTTAAAAAAAAAAAACAAAAAACAAAAAAAAAAGCCAGCAACACAACATTACTTTAAAGCTGAGGAATAGCAGAATGGGCAAGAACACCAGGCACCACTTTTAGGTGGACAGCTAGTCTGGCTTCCTGCGGCCAGCAAGTCTAGTTAGATCCACAAACAAATGAGCTGCAAAGCCCAGCTGAGTAGAAGCACGTACACAGAAGATGTGTCCCCTTGTGAACAGCTAGCAGGGCCTGAGCTAGCCTGGATCAAAATAGGTTAAGAGCATCTCCATTCCACTGTAGTATGGATATGCCTCAAGAGCTCTGGGTTTCTTCAAACCAGTTAATACTTGGAAGAATCATTATAGGTACACTTTGGATGAGCAGACTCCTGAAATAATGTTTATGTATCCAAATGTTAGTTTTCTCCCTGTTTCTCCCCCTACCCAAACAAAAACTGAATTCACTTAAGAGTTGGACCCAATGATCCTTCTGGGTCTCTTCCAACTCAGACAATTCTGTGATTATGTGACTCTGTAAACTAGCAAAGATACATGTTCCCATCAGGCTTCTTCTTTCCCATGGAAAAGGAGAATGAGATGCAGGGATTCTTTGATTCAGCTGCTTGCTAAGTTTTCCCCATGAAAGTTCAGGGGCAGATAGGCATCTGAGAAGGTAGATGCTTACCTACGTGCTGTTGAAACCCTGCCAGGTTCTCAGCAGTGCAAGAAAGCACACAGAAGAGAGCAAGAGCTTGAACCTCCTACAAGCATAATTCTACTCTTGATATCTTCCATTTTCTTTCTCCACTGTTTTCTGGTGCAGGATATGTCAACCCCAGGCTAGTATAATACTCCATCAAACTAACCCCTTTGACCCAGGAAACCCTACATATAAAGATGCATCTTCATATTTAAACACTTCAGTATCCATTTGTCAATAAACCTTCATGACTCGATTTCTTACAGACTTCTAGAATTTTAAAATATTTGAAAAAAAATAAGCACAGAGAGCAGCCAACAAACAAATGCAAACTCTCTTTATTATCTGAGGTTCATAAAAAAGCCTAAATAATAGTCCCTGCCCCTAAACAAAAATCCAGACTCTCCCTGCCAGCACTCAATGCAGTTTCATTTATTTCCTTTTTCTAATCCTCCTTTATGCCCATTAGCTGGTCCTTTTAGTGTAACACGGTCCAGCTGCATCTGCACCACTACTCTTTAACCCCTCATTGCCTAGTCCCATAGTTCAGTATATACAGCAAAGAGGAGAAAGGTAAAGACCTATGGATTGCCATGAATAGTCATATCTGAATTATAATCTTTTTAAATACCCTGAAAATATAGTCTCTTTTTACTCAGTTTTTAGTATTTATAGAAAGAAAAAATAACCAGTATATTTTGGCATAGAAAAAAATCAACTTCAATCTGAATCGTGAGCATGAGAACTGGGTGCTAAATTAGCCAGTGTTTACTCACAGGCTGATGATGCACTCAAAACCAGGGGAACTTAACCACAGATTTGGCTGCTTGAGATTATCATTAATTCAATTTGTTAGTCTCAATATGCTGCTTACGTGCTTTAAAATTTCTTCCTTTCTTTCTCTTAGCTACAGATTTACCAAGCAGAAAATAAACAGTCATTAAAATATACTTAGAATTTAGATCTCATTTGAGGATTCACTAGGCAATTTAGGTCCAGTTAGACCCTTTCCTGGGAGGAACCATTTGAATGGTTCTTTGAGGCAACCTGAGATTTAACAACTTTTAACTGTGCAAACTAACAGTGAAGTAAACATTTCATGTATGGCTGTAAGGCATTGACCTCTTCTCACATCATTCATGCTTTATTCTAAGGATTTTACTAGTTACTCAGAGACTACAGCAAATACACACTGGTAGTTGATTAACATAACATTTAACTAATTAGATGAGGTGAGATGTGAGAATTCCTGGGGTATGCTAGTTATGTAATTCGGAAATCATTACCATCCTGTCATACCACATCTGAAAGTGATTAATTTTGGGGTGCAGTGTTCATGCTATCTCAATTCAGGGAGCAAATTTTCTGAGTCTTATTATCTCAGATTATACGTTGATTTTTTGTTCTTTGACAGTGCTAGGATTCCATAGCACAGATCAAGAAACCTTGAACAAATCCAGAAATACAGAGCTAGCCCCAGAGATGGTAGCTTTTGCTCCTCGTTCTATAAAGATTCACTCATTTGCTCAATGTGTGGGTTATGAAGAGTCCTTTTTGCCCACCACAACACTTCTAATTTGCAGGGGTAAACCGAGGTATGAATACAAGCAGGACTCTAATAAGATAGCCAGAGCTACTGGCTGGACTGAGCTCTAACCAATGATTACTGTTTGGTGATTTGCACATTTTTAAATATCAGGGTACCTAAAGACAGGTGATATTTTCATAAGACTCCAGGACTGCTCTAAGCAATCTAAAATGAACCTTCCTGAGCTACTCTGAAAGGTAGTCAATGCCAAATGTTTCTCTTTACTTGATTTTTTTAGGCATGTGGGTGTGATTATATTCTTCTACGTTATTTTTCCCTCTCTGAAATGTAAAAAACCCCATATAAACAGGTGAGATTTGATCATCCTAACATGCATAATAGTGAAAATTCCATGCACAAAATGCTCCCATATGTAAAATATAAAGAATTTAAGAAAGAAAGAAAGATTTCTTAACTATCTAAATTATATTTATCAGCATTTTTTATTTGTAAGATGAATGTTATGTCTGTTATGTTTATCTTGTTTTCTAGATAACTAGGGAGTTATTCTAAAACTTTTAAATAAACTGAATTTAATCCCAATCAAAAAATCACACTTTGAGTCAGATGTGATGTCAACTTTGAAATAACAGTGTTTCGTTATTTGGTATTGTTTATATTTTGTAGAGTTCATAGGATCTTTGTCAAAGCAAAAATCATGAAAGCTCACTTCTGAAAGCATTGATGTGTATTGTATTTATTTAGAGCTATGCTTTTAGTTGCTTTCCACTGCTCTTTTCATCAAAAATAAAAGTATATTCTGATTTGAACAGCAAAAATATCACACTGCCTGAAAGGAAGGATCCAGCTTCCCATTTGTAATGAGTAGGACAAAGTCTGTTGCAAATATACTTGTGCAGAGATTTAATCAGCTCTTTTCTAGTAAGTTATGAAGAAAGATATTCCAATCAAAGCTGAGATACAATATTAGAGTGTGATCCACCCACTCACAGCTGTCTTTTAAGCCATGTTTTCTGTTCAGAAGCTACTGTTCCACTGAGACAGCATGACTTGATGTGGACTACCTTTTGTTTCTTGCCTTTCCTGATTTGTTCTGTATTAGAAGGGAAGTGGAGGTAGTGGGAGTCAGTGGAAACCATCCTGAAGCATTTGAGGTCAAGGTACTGCCGCTGCCCATATGTTAATAAGAACTCAATATATAAGGCAGGACTGTAACAGAACTAATGTTTGCCTGAGTTTCTGAAACTGTCTCTTTACAAAAACCTGAATGTTAATCTATAGAGGCAGAGATGCCCAAAGGGTTGTGTAATCTGAATGACTGAGAGGAACTTCTGAAAAGTAAAATTTGAAAAGAAGGTGTTCCAGAGGTTCCTGTAAGCAAAATGGTATTATACACTATGCTGAATAGTGTACCAGGATTTGGGGAAAAAAAAAAAATCCCACAAGATCAGTGTATTTAAAGCATTTTTTGCCTTCTCCTTAATTTATTTTTTCCTTCTAGGAGCAGGAAGCTAAGTACTGGTATCCTTACTTCTCTGCTAAGAAATGCCCTGGTAAGGAGCACAGAAACAAAAAAATAGGTCTGAAAATTTAAAAAAATAGGTGAAATCACTTTAGATATTTGGAGAAGGTTTTAGTTGACTGGGACTTCACTGGTGTAATTCATCCTCCTCAAGAAAAACTATTTGTTTGTTATACTCCCTCTAACTACCATTTCCAAGAAAATGAAAATAAAAAGAGGCAACAGCATCCTCAAAGGGAGGACTGTTACAGATTTTTGGCTCTAATCTTCTTCCAGATTGCATCTATTTTTTAAGCATTTTCAAGGTCCAAGAGTATGGGGACTCCCAGATCCCACATTAGTTCAAAGAGTTAAAACGTTCAGCAAGCTAAACTCCTTGCTTTGGCATGTCTATCAAAGGCTTTGAGCCTTTAATGTAATTGAAAACAATTGTCCCAGTGGGGAGGTCTAACACTCTGACCAGTTGCAGTTAAATACTTGAACTGCCTGAGAAAACTAGAGGGGTTATAAGAATTCAAGGGTAAACTACATGACACGGCTCTGGTGATAATAATGTTCCAGAATTTATATTTATTAATATTGCCTTCTTTTGGTCAGACTCCCACAGGAAATCCTGAGGACTACATGTCTCTGGCATGTTTTATCTTAGATAGTCCCATCCTTGTGGTATTGCATGCTGATAGCAGGACAGAAGAGTACCTTTGAAAATCTCTGGTCTTTATAGAAGCTGCGGATGACAACAAACAGGACCTTCAACACTCTGGGAAGACAATCCATCTACTTTCCGTAGTTATCATTAAAATGTCTTTCAGACATAGGTCATAACTGGAAACCTATAAAGGATGCCTGTGTATTAGGCACTTCCCACAAAGCCTGGTCCCTAGCGATTAAAATTTATCACATTGTTCTTCTGGTTACAAATACTGCTGATATGTGTCATTAGTGCAGAGCACTGCTCATAATATTTTGACTTTACTCCAAACATTTTTTTAAATTCCAAGTTTCCCATAAAGAACCCACTCCTTAAGTTTTTAAAGACACACATTAACTTACTTAAGCCTGTTTTAAAGGTTGTTAACTATCTTATTTTCCTGGTAAATGTACACTTACAATAAATGATTTGATGAGAAGCTCCACATCCCCCACTCTGATAATTGCGATATGGCATAGAGCAGTTATTGTGCATAAAATCATACAGCCTTATCAGTATATGGGGCAGTTTATAAATATTCCTTCTTCTTAAAAGCCCTGTCCTAAGACATTGCTTAGTGGTGTTCTATTTGAAATATTTTCTGGTTTGTGTACCTAAAGTTTTTGTACAACTTTTAAATTTGCATGTTTACTGAAGAAGAAACACAGCATAATTATTGTCTGAATCAACCTTTCTTGCTGGAGTGAAATTATTTGATGTAAGCTGTACTAGATCTCTAGCTGTGTGCAACAAAGTCCATTTTTTGCAGTTTTTCTAATAGAAAAGTTTACAACATCACACCACATATTGCTTTTCTGTGAATCATAGTATCATAGAACAGTTTGGGTTGGAAGGGACCTTAAAGATTATACAGTTCCAACCCTCCTGCCATGGACAGGGACACCTTCCACCAGGCTAGGTTGCTCAAAGCTCTGTCCAGCCTAGTCTTAAACACCTCTAAGGATGCATGTGAGTGTGTCTCTGCCCATGCCCTTAGCTGCTGAACCCCTTGATCAACTGTAACAAATATTGAACAAGCAGCAGCCTCACACACACACACACACACACACACACACACATACACACACAGATTCATCTTTCATGGAAACAGCTGATTGGTTGAGAAAATAAATTCTATTATGCTGTTTCTGAGGAGGAGGCTGATGCCTTACCTTTATGGGACATCGAAGAACCTGCTTCATAGCACAAATCTCCCTGCTGTGAGCCATTCCTGGGACAACTGACACCTTGCTACCTGGGACCTTGTCCCACAAGACATTCTGTAGGGAGTAGCTGAGTCTGGCACTGAAAAGACAGAGGACAAAATAAGGACTGACACTGGAAGGTAAATTTCATTTTAAGAAGAATCAATTTGCAGGCATAAGCAAATGTTACATGCATGAATACCTGATATAGAAACCAAGTAAAAATGGTCATATTTTGCCTGCCGCCCTCATAATCTTCTTCTGAGAAGCACCATAGTCAGTTTATTCTTTAGAAAGCTAACATCTTTGCTTGTCACTCACCTTCTCATATCTGCTATTTGCTGTCTCATCCATCTTTTATGTTTCTCCTTCCTTTGATCTAAAGAAGTCACAGTTCCCATGAGAAAGACATTTTGTTTTTTGCAAGCCAGGGAGTACAGCACTGAAAAAACCCCAAACAACTGAAAGTGACTGAGATCTCTGGTCCATCTCTTTGATTCTTCTCACTAAATTATATATTTGGGAAGTATGGGAAAAATGAAAAATGAAGGATAAAAGTTTAAAACTTTAGCTGTGGTTTCCGTTATCTGTGCAGAGAGAGAAGTGGTTCTTCTTGCATCTTTGAATTTCACAGCATCTTAAAATAAACAAGCACAAAAAGTCCCTTTACCTATGCTCAGGAAATGAAAACATTCCTTCTCCTTGTTCCCAGATGGCACCACAGCAGTTTCTGTAAAACTAGCAACAAAAAAAAAAAGTTTTGCTGATGTGTGAATAGGCTGAAGCCTGACGCAAAGAGTATTAAAGTCTCTCTGGCAGGCCTGCCAATGCCTGCAGTGGGCTTTGGATCAGGCTCCATGGGATACTCAAAAGCACTCCAAAAGAAATTATTTTCCCCTGTTATGCCCTCCTTGCAGCCATTCCCACAGAGAGCACGGCTCACTGACTATTTTCACAGAAACCCTGGAAACAGCATGTATAGTATTAGAAAGCCAAATGATAGGAGCTGAATTTTGTCTTTCGATACATTTCCAGTAGAAATGTGTTGGTTCCCTTCCCCTAAATCTTTTTGGATCAATTTTGTGTAGATTTGTGGGCCTTTACAGGGACAAGCAGTCCCTCTCCCTTAACAACAAAGGTGCTCCAGCAGAATGGCTGTGCTGAGCTCTGTTGAGAAATAGGGTGGATGGTGCGTGAAGGACAAAGGCCGCATTATGGTAGGGCCAGGAGATCCAAATTTCAACTCCACCCACAAACTCTGAGGACTTCCCAGGGAACCAGACTGGAACAGGACTGCTTCACAGAGAGAGGAAAAGAAGGTGGATATAAAGAAGAGAGGGTAACTCAGATCCAGGCTGAGTTGCATGGGGGCCCCCAGCATATGAATACATGAATTCCACCAGCCTTGTGATGTTTTGAAAAGTAAACTATGGAAGAAAGACCAGAAACTTCAAAGAAATTCCTGATTTGGAAATTGTCTGATGTAAAAGGTGTTAGCGTAGAGGAGGGTAGAGAAATAGCCTGCTCTCAAAGGCACTCTACAAGAGGTCAAATGTTGGTCTGGCTCATATGGCCACTTTTTCCAGTTGTACAGTATATCGTGTAAACTAAATATAATGTAAAGATGCAAAAGCTTCCAGAAATGTCATCTTACAGACATTTGCTTGGATGCAATCCATGATTATGTGAAAACATTTACTTTGAGATCTAAAAGCCATGGGTTACGTGGGTGTTCTGTACATTTTGCATTGGAACTTATACTATAGAGCCAGAAAAGACTAAGAGACTTAATTTGAAATTACTTGTGTTAGTATACTGGCCTGTGCTGTACCCAAATGTAAATGTGGCTGAGTATATGTGACAGAAAAAAAGGATAGTTCATGGCATATTGGAGAGAACTGCCAGAAAACTTTACAAGTGGCTGGGACCTCAGTCAAATCTCTGCTACCAATCTCATGCTTGATATTGCCCCAAAAAACAGGTTACTGGAAAATCTCTAGATCAAATTGAGGTAAATTTTTCAAAAAGAATGACACTTATTATCTGAATTTTGAACTGAGTTCACCAGTATGTTCTCACATGACAGGGCATGCATGACATTAGGCTCAGGTGTGGTCATGCCCTTCAAGAGACAGAGGCTAAGAAATGGCCTTTAAGAGACCACAAATTAATATCAATTATTGTATTAGATAATTGTCTTGCAGCTCCTGCAACAGGCACAAAAACAATATGTAAACTTCACTGTTTCTCAGTGTGAAGCATATGTTTGTGATGGGCTGGATCAAGCAGCTGTGCTGCAGGGGCAGCAGATTGCAGGGAGTGATGTACATTTGTATCAGGACTCGGTCACTCATCTTGCCTTACTCTTGAGACTGTTGAGTTTCTCACTTATGAAAGTACCTCAATATCTCTTAATTGTTTATAATTTGCTTCATTCTTATTAAAAGAAAAAAGTTAAGGATCTCTGCTCCTCATGCAGTCAATACAGAGATGCCCTAGAGCTTACTTGTACTAATTCCAGAACTGCAAGCTGTACAGCTGCATCTTGTAAGGCTCCAAATAAATCATGCCATCAGAGTTGAACATACTCTTCGTGGACCTCACCTGGTGTGGTTACTGTACAGCACCTGAACTGCTCTGGGTAATGTGACAATTCTTTTGTAGCCAGAGGGTCCACAGCACCTGGTGTAAAAAGGTGCTCTGAAAAATACTCCATAGTCTTCAGCAATGGCCAAAAGCATGTCCTTGGCTACTGCAGTGGGTTTGGACCTCTTAACCCAAGACAGATCATCTGTGCAGATCCTGAGAATTGTCCTCCAATGACTGAGACTAAAACAAGTCTGAAGCCGTTTTGCATCTGTCTGCCATCTGGAATGGATGCCAGAGGTACTGGGGGAAGAGAGGTTAACTTCTAGCAAAATGTCTGTCAGCGTTACGCTCTCAGCCTGGAAACAGGCTGGATTGCCATGAAGTCACGGTACGCAGCCGTGGCAGGGGGGAAGTTAGACATAGGGTTCTGGCAGTTTTTTGAAAGACTTAAAAAAACCCTACAAGAGTTCAAAAAACACAATTCCCAGAACACAGATTTTAAGAGTGAAATAAGCACAAGTATAATTATTTAAATTTGAAAACAATGAAATAAATGGGAGTATTAAATTAGTTAATGCCCATAAAATATCCCAAAATCTCATTTGGATTAGGACTTGGAACTCTTACTGCTGTGTCAGTGCAGCTGTGTGTGGGACAACCTGCTATACAGATTGAACCCAGGGGCTGGATCCTGGCTGTTTGCTATCTGCATGCCATGAAATTTTAGCAGGATTCAGACTCAGAAATCTGGACACAAAGCAAATTCAAAAACTGCAGTATCAATATCCCGATAATTAAAACATTTTAAAGGTCAGTGTTCATCTGCTCATAGGAATAATAATTTAAGAACATCAGGAATAAGTTCTGTCTCTCTCCTAGTCAAAAGATTCCTGTCATTTCTGTTAGTGGATAGGGATTCACATAAGGAATTTCAATTTTAGAAAGCCACACATGGCTTGGCCAGTATATTTATATTATATTGTTTTATATAATACTTTTTCTTATTAGTGTTTATGCCAAAACAAGAATCAGACAATTATGAACTGAAAATTATGTACTTTGTTTCTTTCAACATCAGAAAATCATATTTTGTAAACCAAAACCTGAGCAGTGTAAGAAATATAAAATCAATGAGCCAATATCTTTCCTCATGTCACAACCTGAATTTAGATATATAAATTTAGCCAAACAGCTTTTCTTAAGCTGATAAATATCCCTGGTTTCTCTCTCAAGCTGATAAATTTCTCTCTGATAAACCTTAAGCTGATATACCTGGAGTACTGTATACAGTTCTGATGTCTCCAGCATAAGAGGGTCATGGACCTCTTGGAGCAAGCCCAGAGAAGGGACATAAAGTTGGTAAAAGGACTGGAGCACCTCTTCTACAAAGACAGGCTGAGAAAGTTGGGGCTGTTCAGCCTGAAGGAGAAAAGGCTGCCTGGAAACCTGATAGCAGTCTTCCAGTATCTGAAGGTCCTACAGGAAAGCCAGAGAGGCACTCTTCGTCAGGAACTGTAGCGATAGGACAAGGAGTAGCAGGTACAAATTGAAAGAGGGAAAGTTTAGGTTAGGTATTAGGAAGAAACTCTTTATGTGAGGTTGCCCAGGGAGGTTGTGGACACCCCAGTCCTGGCAGTGTTCAAAGCCAGGTTGGATAAAGCCTTGAGCAACTTGGTCTAGTGGCCTAGTGTCCCTGCCCATGATAGGGGGGAATGGGACTAGATGATCTTTAAGGTCCCTTACGAGCCTTAACATTCTATGATTCTATAAAATAAATGAAATAGCACTGAAATAGTTGTCATGTTGCTTGTCAATAATTCCTATTAATTTCCTATTTTTCCCTTTAAAAAATGCCACGGCATCACAGAACTCATCAAAGGCTTCCCTGCACTTAGTGGTAGTGCCTGTACTGTATTACAGATATCTGTGGAGAAGGTGAGGATTAATTCAAACCCCAAAGTCAGTGCTTAAATGCATTAACCACTTAGCTTTGCAACACACTGAGGCAAACATTGTTTACTTCATGTCCACGGAGATGGGTCCTGGATTTCCACTGGAAGCTGTGTGAAAATTGAATCATAACTGGCAGCAAAATGCCCTTTCATTTCGTGAATATATTTGTGACAGGGAAGAAAGAAAAAACAGGGCCAAGCTGCCTCAAGTGGACGTTTTGAACTTTCATATACTCAGGCAGATATGGATTTGGTTTCTAACAGACAGGTTAAAACCAAGACCTTTATTTTATATTCACTTAAACATTTTGAGACCACATTAGCTGACGTCACAGCTGAAAATAAAACAGAAAGTCGCGTTCTACTTTTTCATGCCCCAAGAACATCTCCACTTTTTGTTCCAAAGATGCAACAGAAAACTAATAAAAATTTTTTTTTTTTTAATCAAGCAGCAGGGACAGGACAATTCAGGACTGCGGGTTTCTGTGATAGTTCTGGCTTATTTTTGCCAGGCCAGGCGAGGGTTTTGGGGTGACATAATTGCAGCCTTCCCATACCTGAAGGGACCCTACAAGAAAGATGAAGAAAGACTTTTTACAACGAAGTATGGTGACAGTACAAGAGGGAATGACTTTGAACTGTAAGAGAGTTTAGAGGTTTCAATTAGATATTAGGAGCAAATCCTTTATTATGAGGCTAGTGAGACACTGGCATAGGTTGCGTAGAGAAGGTGTGGATGCTCCATTCCTGGAAATGTTCAAGGCCAGGTTGGATGGGGATTGGAGCAACCTGGTCTTGTGGAAAGTGTCCCTGTCCATGGCAAGAGGGTTGGAACTAGATGATCTTTTAGGTCCCTTTCAACCCAAATTATTCTGTGATTCTATGATTCTATGTCCTACTTAGAGCAGAAAAGAAATTAGCTCTAGAGATTAAGAAATTCATTAAAACCTAAAAGGCTCACTCATTCTCTGCATGGAAAGTAGGAAACAGAAATAAAATTTTGTCATTTGGACTGACGCTAGCAAAACTGCTGAAGGACATGAATTTCAGAGGAAAGTCACTACACCTCTATGTCTAGTCAATACCACTGATAGAGACATAGGAAAAATCAGGGGAACTGGCTGTAATTAAAACCTTGATTAGATGAGGGGTTCTTTTAGTTTCAGTTTTCCAAAATCATGACCACACTTGGTTTTGAAATTGCATCTGGATCTCAGTTCTGTGTAATTGTGTTGCTTCTTAATGGCGCCAAGCATCTGTTTTCACTACCTGTATTGTGAAGTTTGGCATTGTTACCAAAATCCCAGTTCTAGAGGTGGCTTGTAATAACAACAGCTTTCATTAATGCTAACCAAAATGATTCTTACAAAGACAAAGATTAATTTGTAAGTCAAATGTATTTTTGAGGCTCGGAGGCCTCAAAGCATATAAGGCAATGCCATCTAGTTATCACAGCTGATAATTCCCTACGAAATAAGCAAGTCTAATCACCACTAATGATTCCAAGATGGATTTTCTTCCTGACTTAAATGCAAAGCAGGAAAATTACTCTTCCTTTTGCAGTTGACAATTTTAAATCCTATAATTAGGAATTTTAATGTTTATTTTACAGTTATATATAAACAGTACCATTCTGTGCTTTTAACGATCTCTTTGCAGCTTCTACATTTTCATGAATTTTACAATTACAAGCTTTCTTTCTTGGCATTTTCATCTGCTTCCAGACATACACTTCTATAACCAATACTAATAAATTTTTTATCTTCCATTGACATCGCGGAGAGATACTGACTTGCTTTTAAGTACTCCTGCCCAAGACCTATGAACCCCCTCTCTTTCTTTATTTTAAGAGGGCAGTCTTGCCCTCTGCCTTGTCCATCTGCCTAACATTTAGGTCCACACCTGATATTCTGGGCAAAAACTCTGTATTGCCATTGATCCCAGGGCAGTCCCACTCATGTGCATGCTGGCTGATGAATGCAAATGTTCCCCTTCTGTGGTGGCAAAGTTATGCTGTAGATATACGCCACTTGGCTTCTTTCTTAGTTAGAGAGCTAAACCTATAGCTTATTTCAGGCCACAGAGATATGAGAGGTCTCTGAAAGAATGACCAGTATATGAACTAGCAACAGCTGGACACAAGGCCAAGACAGGCCGTTGATCATACATCCTAATTGCTTTCTCATTCCCTCATTTTTGTTTTAAACTGCCCCAGAGATCTTTCTCCTGGGCTCTGCGCTGGTACATTTGTCAGCTCTTCACTCCAGGGACCACTCCCTAACACCTCGGGTTATATCATGCCTGGCCTCCCTTTTACACTCTAAAGCACCAGTTAGGTGTCCATGACAATATTTTGGACACCTGAAATGAAAAAGCATTTACAAAGGGACATTTAGGGCTGTAGGGGAGTCACAGGACTGTTACACTGTGTGTCCATCACTCCACAGCTAGCGAGCCCTGAGCAAGGCAGACACAAGTTTTTATATAATGCTTAGATTCCTGACCCTCTTCTACTTATCAACAAAGATATGGCCAACAAACTATACAATTCAGTGCTGAAGCTCTCACCTTGGATATTTGCAGCATTAAGAACTAAGACTTTTTTCTGTTCCTTTTTTTTGCCCTTTCCTTATCTTTTCCAAATAGCAATGTTCCCTCTCTATATACTTAGACTTATATACTTCTACTCCAAACCCTTGATTTCCATGACTCTGATGGATCATGTTTTTCTCAACTCTTTCCTGAGCTTCTCTCTTATCAGGCTTCAGCACAGGTCACTAGTCTCTAATGAATTTTATGGGTAATCTGGAGAATGTTTCTTATGTGTTACAGAGATTCTGATAAGCTCTTTATTCATTATCCATCCTAGACCGTGACTCTCTGGGGGTGAAACCACTTCTCAGGGTTGTTAGGTTGTTTAATGCTCACATATTTATTTCTTAAAGGTCAATAAGATCATGCTGGCTGGCTTGTAAAGAAGTAACATAATTGCACCCACTACTAAAACCTGATGCAATACCGATTGTAATCAATAGAAAGATGGAAAATGCCAGTCCTTTTTAGGTGAAGATATTCTGAGAAAAATCATGAGTGCATGGAACTTCACTTAAAATAGTAACTGCTCTCTGTTCCAAGAGATTTTCACTTTCTTTTGGTAAATGCTGTGCAAAATTGACTGAAACAATCAAACAATGCAAATGATAATAGGCTATTTTTCCCTATGTATATTTTTTCAGAACAAGCTACATGAAGGAGGAGCAGTGTCACTTATTTGTGATCCTATTCAAGAATCTCTCTCGCTGTGACTTTTTTAATACATTCTGAAGCTTGAAGATATGAATTGAGGGGAAAATACAATTAGTAACAAAGAGACTCTAGCTGATCTTGGTTGGGAAAGGAAAAGTTTTTCAGAGTTTGTTCTAGTGAGACATCTAGCTGCCCTTGCATGCTAGTATCAGCACAAAGCTGAAAGAAAATGATTGCATACAAAGCTGAAAGTTTCAGATGCAATTAGGAAAAAATATATTTTTATTCATCAGTAAGAGTAAGCTGAAAAATCAGATCCCTGCTGAGGTCCCTTTAAGTCTAATACATGCCTAAATTCAAACATGAAGGTTCCAGCACAAATAATCAGATTATTCTCACCCTAAGAGTTAAGTGCTTTTCTGGAGTAAGATCTGTATAAGAGAAAAAGGGCCAAGCCTACCCAGCTGCAATCCCAGTGAGCTCTCACCAGGTTTGAATCTACTCCAGGAAAGATAAATGGCTGCGTATCCACAATTTACAGGACTATAAATATCAAGAACACTGCTGATGTCAGACTGGAGTGTATGGTCCTCCCTCAGGTGACATTTCCATTGGCTATGAGATGAGTGGCTTTTAGAAAAGGACTACAGGACTGAGCTGCCACAGCTTATTTTAAAAAATTCTCCTTAAAACCCTCTATGTCCCAGTTCCTGTGCTTTCCCATTGAGGTTTTTTAACTTGTTTTAGCAGAGCATTTTTATGACATGATGTGACTCTAACAGCTTTAGCATTTGAAAGATTAAATGCTGTCTGTCGTGTTACTCACATGGGTCTTAAGACTTGCCCCTTTATTGAGACTACTGAGAGGGCTAAATTTTGCCCTGACTCATTCAGTTTTTGGGCTCACAACAGAAGTGTGGCACCTGGAAGGGAAGACAGACACAAGAGGTGTCTATTCTGAGTTCATTCATGGACTGTAATTACTAAATCTTAGTTAGTTAATGACTGTTTTGGTTCCAGTTCTTGGCATGTTCAAACTGTGCCTCCAAAAGGGAACAGAAGAGGTCAATAACTTAGATATTACTTCTTCATTATAACGATGAACTATTAAAAAGTCCAGGGCTTTTATTCTGAAATTTATTATGCATTCTTTATTTTGGCAGGTCTGAGATAAACCAGCAAACATCCTAATGAAGACAAGTACTGTCCTGAGGAAATACCTCCTATTAGTTAATAAGCAGACACAGTGGCCTGGATTAGGAAGAAACATGACAACATTGTTGAAAATGAAGACATGTATCCCAAGTGAAGCCAATGGGTTCACAGAAGCCAGGGCTGTGTAACCTGCTGCTGCACATCAGGGTTCCAGGAGAGGAAATGAACATTACACATGGTGAGAGAAATGATACACCAGGGTGAGATAAATTTACTGCTTAACTGCATTTCATCTCAGAAATTTTAAAGTAGCATTTCTGTACTGAGAGAGATTCCGGAAGAACGGCTGTCCAGTGCAACGGAAAGATGATTGTCAGCTCTCTGGTTCGTTAATTTTTATCTTCACTGATAAATGAACATTAAGTGGCCAGTTGTTGACAAAAGCCCTCTTTTTAATTGGATATGTGAACTGGACCTTACATAACCTGGCAACATACTATCATCCCTGGACCTTGTCGCTCAGATAAAGCCATCTTGGCTCCTACAGGAATGCGAGTGTTCAGTGTCGACATTTCTGCTGTTTGGAGGAGAAGATCCCAGACATATATGCTCTAATATAAAAACAGAAACTCTTCCAAAGTTTTAGTTTAGTAGAAATTTGCCCAAAATAGGCAATAACCAAGGGAACCACATTTGAAGCCAGCTAGAGAAAGTTGCATAGCTTGAATGCTGTTCACAGGTCTGGAGGCAGATATGACCAAGCACACTGAGAGCTGTTTGCAAGAGATTTTTGAGAGACCAAGGAGCCCCTTAGTCAGGAGTTCTGCTGTCACTATCCCTCCATGGGTCTCCTGGGGAAAAGAATTTCAAGATGTCACTAAGAGACTGTGCCCACATCTACCAAAGTTTTCTTAGCTCGTGGTGGGTCCACTAGTAGAAAGAACTTGCCAGCACTGTCGCTTTTTTTGGATAGAGTTCCAAGATATATTCTAAGAGAATTTCAATGACTGTGAAAGCTAGAGTTCATGAACTGCATATTTTTCCTTCTTTTTTGTTTTGTCTTCTGGATTTCTTTTTAGCTGTTGATTTATCTCTAGCTGGGAAATCTCCCAGTCTTTTGAAATACTTAAATTTTTATTTTGGAATTGCTACAGGTCTGTATGAGGGTCAGTCAAATTCCCCATCACAACAGATAATACTGCAGACACTCCTCCTTCAGCTTCAGAACTGCTTCAGCTGTTTCCTACATAGATAACAGTTCCAGCCTAGTCCCAAATCCTGGCCATCACCCACTGCTACCAGTGCTCAGTCCTACACAAGGAATGGCAAACAGTCTAGGGCCCTCTCCTCACCCAGAACTACTTCAGGCAGCCAAAATTAAATGGGTAGTTTCACATCTGTGTGATTGCTTATTTAGCCCACTTCATGGCAAGTGCTCACACAAGATGAGCCACCAGAACACCTGAAAGAAGTGTACCTACTAGCAGAAGAATTGTGACAAGCAGCTGGGGAGCAGCAAGGGCAGATCCCATCTGCCTTAACATAGCTGGAACTCAAAAGGAGCTATGACCACAGCCAAAACATCCCCCCATTTGAAACAATCCTGAACATTCACTAGAGAGCGGAAGGTCACACACCATGTGCTGTTGCCCTCTCATGACTCATCTTTTGAGCTTTGTGGTCCTTCCTCTTTTGTAAGATACATGTCACAAACTAAGAAATGCTGAAATAGGACCAGTTTTATGTTTAGTGTTAGTAGTCCATGGAGCTCTGAATAGAAAGCTTCTGCGAAAGACAAGTTACCACAACTGGCTTGTCAAGAGTGCTCTCCTGGTGTCTGTTGTGTGATCCCACTGCTTGATGCAGTTCCAGGAGGCAAAATCATCATAATCAAAAGGGAGTTCAAAGAAGGGAGACTGATAATAGGCCTGGTCTTAATTTCATAGCTGCATTGCTTAATTCCTAATTTGTTTTGATGTTAGTTTTAATGACCCGGACTGAGTGATAATCTGGAGCTTCTTTGCTGGGTGTTGATGGATTTAAGTTGCTGAGGTTTTCTTTTTGTTCTTTTTATCTATTTCGTTATGTTTCAGTTTGTTTAACTAACATAATAAAGTTATTAATAAAGTTAAATAATTTCTGTCATTGAACAAAACAGTTCAGAATCTTTAAAGAACTGAGTAGAGATCATCCAGCCAACTTAAAAGCCTGTATTTAAATCTTACTTCGTAAACTCATTTAAATCACATGTTCTTACATGTTCTGTCACTTGAAAGTTGTTTCCTTTGAAACTTTCCTCTTTATGCTTTCATACAGGAAACATGATAAACTTGTTTATTTCATTTGTCAGTTTTGTGTTTCTGAATTTCTTCATCAAATCTGTTATCTTCCTTAAGTATCCAATCCTTGCCCAAGTTATGTGCAGAGAGGGGAATGGTTTTACTGCTGTAATTCCAGTGCTGGAAAGACAAGAAAAGAGCAAGCAGCAGTGCTGACTTCTGAGAACTACAGGGAAAAAAAGACATTAAATGGGCATATTACTTTGGAGGCAATCTTGCAGGATGAGAAAGTCCAATATTTTTAGGATCATGGGATAAATTCATCTCGGAAAAGTCCTCCAGAGGTTAAATGGTTCAAGTTTTCTAGTCTAATGATGCATCACAGTCAAATACTTGCTGATCTATTTACTCCTTTTCTTGGCCTTGTATTTTCTTAGTTAACTCTACCTTCTATTGCTTTTTACTTTGAACTGGCCTTATCACATCATTAGCATTTGCATAACAGGAGTACATTTTATTTATTAGTGAATGGGGAAGAGCTAATTAGAAACAAACAATCTGTAGGCTGGAGATCTGCTGAAATAAAGGTAATTTTTAAAATATGCTTGTGAAGAGTATCCTCACACACATGGAAGCCTCTCTCTTTCCTTGAGTAGTGTGGAGTTTTTCAAATTCTTCAGCTTTCACAAAGGGGAAGAGGATGATAGGCCTCAGACATTAACAAACCCAGGGGAAGGAGAGAAACAACAGCTTTTCACAGCTCCATTTCGAAGGGGAAGGAAGGCTGGGAATCCCCAGGGGCTCTTTAGGCAGGAAGAGTTAGTTTAAGAAGAAAAATATGATAACTGTTTAGAAATAAGCCATTTCCAATTTTTTTTTTTTTTTTTATCATTACATCATTCATTCTCCAGCAAGAAATCTCTCCACTTAATGCCCTGAAGAGGAGAGGCACTTTCTACTATGGAAATGTTAGTAGGATTATCCATACTTTTTGTCCTTTGGAAAAGACAAATGCTATCTCTAGATTCAAAAAAAGGCCAGCCTTATTTGCTACTCCCTGGTTTTAACCAAGTATAGATGTCTTTTTTTTTTTCCAAGGTCTATTTTACTGGTATCATTTCTCTTGCTGTAATGCCTCTAGTGAATTTTCAGAGAGCAATACCAAAGTCGTCTCTGTTTTTATCTAAGTGGCAAGGATTGGTTACAACCACAGTGTAAAGGAAGTTACTGAGCTTACTATGGACCACTCCTAGGAAGAAAACTCCTGGCAAGTCTGTGCTCAAGCAGCCTGTGAGCAGATGAAAGGTAACACAAGTGTTCAACAACATGCACTGACCCTCAGCTAGTTAGTGAAGTAAGGCTGTCAAACAAAACTGGGCAAACTGCAACGCCATGGTTTTATTTTGTATTGTTTATGCCAGCCTTGGTGTTTCTGTTTATGTGGCTGGTAGCCAAAAATTATTTAAAAGGCCTTTTCAGACTGTAGTAAGGAAAAAATTCCTTTCCCTGTTTTGAACCTGGGGGTCTAACAGACTCACCCTTTCTGTCTAGATGGCAGAAATTTGGGATTAGGGCTGCCTCTTTCCTTAGTGCTTGCACAGTTTACATCACAAATACATACTGATTAATACCTAGAACTTTACACACAGAATGAGCCCAAATTTAATAATGATTGTAGCAGGATTTTAACAGTCATTAACCATGAATATTTACTTCTATAAGTTTTCTTTCCCATGCAAAACACGCATACATGTGGATGCATTTTTAAGGAGTTGGGAACTATTCAAAACAAAAGTTATTTTGAGGGTTAGGAAATAGCTTGTCTTACAGCTGCCAAGTGATTTTGGAATAACTCTTTGCATGATGGAGTGGAGGAAAAAATTGAGATAAAAACATCAGTCCTTCAGTTCAAGGAGACTGGATGTTTAAAAAGGGGAAGAGGAATAAGGAAAGGAGGGAAAGAAAAAAAGCTTTTCACCTTCTTCTGCTTCTCCATCTAGATCTGCCTCAATTTTCTGTCCTGAAAGTGGGAGGAGGAGATCCATCTACATTCTCCTGTCTCTGCCCCTTGGCAGGCTAGATAAAAAAGGCAGGCAGCCCTTCTCCTGGATTTTTGTCTCTTTCACTTTAAGCAGGTTTGAAAGAGAGAAGGGAAACATGCATTGATGGGCATGTGGAAATGTCATTAGTTACATTTAGATAAGTTTATAAATGTACAAAGTAGCTCTCAGGGCCAAACATAGGGTTGAGGTGAAACATCTGAGCCTCATCCAAAACCAGGGACCTTCAGCTGGTGTAAATCAGGTATTGTGATACATTCCAGCTGAGGCTCCAGTACAAGGATTCCTCTCCACAGCCTGTTAAGTTCCTGACTTATATTTAGGATATTATAAAATGTTAATAAATAGTTGCAATATGTGAGCACTGAAAAACAGTGAAATGTAAATGTCCCTTTGATTCATTTTGTGCTTGTTTGGTATTTTAAAGCAGGAAAAGAGGATCCTTTCCTTTACCTTCAGCACACTTTGTTCCAATTTCACAGGATGATGGAAAGCCTTAGGATGGGCATAGCCATTATGATAAACACTATCTGACTCCAGCCTTGCACAACCTATGAAAGTTGCATACAGACACCAGCATTTCTATAAGCATGATAATGATTTACTTTAATATTGTGGAGTAAGATGAGGGTAAAACAACAGAAGCAAACCATCACTCTTCTTTCTTTTCCTTCTTCCTCTTAAAAATAAGCAGGTGGTTTTGAGAGGAGAAAGGCTAAAACCTGTGCTATAGTGGTATTCACCTGAGGCCAGGACAACACACTGAAAATTCCACAAAACAGCACTTTCATCTTAAAACACCTAAAAATACAAAAGAAAAAGTACATTAAAAGTTTTAAGTATTATTATATAAAATTGTTAAAATTCAAAGGCATGTCATTAGTAAGTCTTTTGCTTAACAGATATCATTATTCCCCCCCTCCAAATCTTGGTGACATTTTGTCTTGTCTCCCAAAATTATCCTTTTCCCTGAAACATAAGAGTATTCTTTCTGGAGGTGGAGAGTACATAATATATTTTGGATGGTTAATCTGATTAATCCTGCAGACAGGTAAGTTTTCAAATATGTATTTAGGCAGTCAGAAAAATTAGTTTTGGAAATACTATCTTTTTCTCCCCCAAAGTTAGCAGGAAAATTAAGCTCTGAGATAAAGTTTATCAGTGTAAAGTTTACAAAGGAACAAGTGAAGAGGAGGAATGAGAAAGAGTATGGCACTGAAAGAAAAACAAGCACCAAGCCTTTTAAAATTTCTTGAGTGTAAGTTGAATGGCCACTACTTGGTCAAACAAAGCAGTCATCTCTACTCCTTCTTGGTATCAGGGCACATTGCTTGTAGTGACATTAAGTCTTTTGATTTGCCATTAATGGGAAACTGCTTGCTTGGATGTTGCTGTAGAGTCAAATGTCAGGGAGAAGATACATATTCTGCAAGCACAGAGGAACAGGCACATACAGTTTGTCTTCAAAAGAAACCCGAGTCCTTCACCTGGCACTGTCAGGCCAGAAGGAGATGCCACACTGTGGGAAGCCTGCTGTGTGGCATTTCATTTTATCAAACCCCGTCCCCACTTGTGAAATCTGACATGTGGCAGAAGAGCATTGTCAGAAATTGTGGGGACAGTCAGTGCGGGCTCTCACTAAGTCCCAGAGTGCTGCTTACACCATGAAGCACTCCTAGCCCTAGCAGCTGCAACCTATTTTCACAAATATCTGACAAATTTCTTTGGCTTCCTTCCAGTTTGAGCCGTAGCAAACACTTCTGTCCTTCCCCTAGCTCCACAGTCCTTTGTAACTGCTGCTCAAAACTTAGAACACATACCAAATGAAGCTCCTTTCCTCCCTGCAATGTGCAGACATCCCACCCCAATTAATTAACCCAACAGTGGCTTTGTCTCTAGAAAGCTGTGACTTCCCACACTTTATCCCCCTCATTCAGCTTAAAGACATCAGCACATTCCTGACTTCATCACTTGTTAACTCCCTTTTGCTAATAGCCAGTACATCCTCTCTCGATGGCCTCCTCTGATTCAATATGACTTGAACTCTCATGCAAAAAAAGCTGAGGGCTGTTCACTTACTATTATGGCATATAAAAATCTCTGAAGTTGTGTTTTAGCACGGCTTCTGTATCCAGAGTTGAGAAGATTTCAGACCTTCTCAGACTGCGTTGCAACACTGTTCATCTTGCAAGCACCTGGTAAGGAGCAGCGAAGCCTAGAGTGACAGCAAGACCTCGGCTGTTTTGTGTTTAATTACCAACGGTTAATCTTCTGGAAAAGTGCCAGAGGACTTAATGAAGGTGGCAACAGGGTCATTATATAAAACATCAAGTGAAAAGTTCTTTTCAGCAGCTATTCCAAAAAATCAAAAACCACATTCAATATGGCAGCATGATGTGTCTCCAAACAGATTTTTAGCTATGCTACCAACCCCTAGAATTTATGATACTTTTTTAAAAATTACAATTTAATACTCTATTTATATTTTAGAATGATACAAATTATTTCAAGAATCAAAGGGTTCTCCAGAGATCATCTGCAACACTCCCTTGCCTAAGTACAGGTCTACATCTGTTTCATTCCACACTTGCTTGTTCAACAAGGTCCTTAAAAACCATCACTGATGTGGATCTCCTAATGGAATTCTCTCCTTTTCTTGAAATAGATTGCAGTGTTTAGCTTTGCATTTGATAGAGAGATTTTAACTTTTTTGCTCCTAGAATTTAGCGTTGAAGTAGACAGCAGCAATAGCTGCTTAAAAAAGAAGTTTGAAGTACAGGCAGCTGGGAAACTGTAAAACCATTAAATATTAAAAAAAAAAAAATCAATGTATTAATATTCCACAAAATATCAGGCATTCACAACTTGAAAAGTCAGAGGAAGCACATAATTTTTTAGCTGTTCATTTTATTCCAGACTGCTTGGATTAAAAGTACTTAGATGATAGACAGTAATAAGCATTCCCATAAGATTTCTTTCAGCAATCTTCATATTCAACTATAATAAAATAAACTTCACCTGAAGAAATCAAGACAAAAGTTCCTGAAGTCAGGGATGTTTTCAAGTGAAAAAAATAAGTTCTTTGTCCTTTTCACACTACACAAAATATATTCCAAGCATTTCTAGCTGATTTTTTCACCTGTTCAGAGGAAAATCTAAAGATGTATTTGTTTCTTAACCAATAACCTTGAGTTAGCAGATGTATCCAGCCCCAGCCACTGAAGGCTGTACTTCAGCATAATGTTTCCTTACATCGTTTTCTCTTCTTACAGAACTAATTATACTCACCCTTGAAAGTCACTACAAAATCAATTGAATAGCTGGCATTTTAAAACTGTTTCTAGAGTTTATGTCTAGTAGATACTTCAGTACATGATCTGTTCCTCTCCACATAAAATGGTCCACAGTCTCCTGTGCTTCCATCACTCCCTATGTCCAAAGCATTCTTCATTTTGTACAACATCACCACTATATTTCTTGGCTCTCAGTATTTACTGCAATTTTGCAGGTATTTATCACACCAATGTCACCAGACCAAGTTGTTACTGTTATTAGCCTTCCTTTCTGCTTCGAGCTTTCTAGGCTGGCTTGAGGGGGAAAAAACTGACTCTGAAGAGGATCTCTCCAAACCATTCCCTTTCTTTCCTCTAAGCCTTAGTTTCTGCCAAGGGCTAGACTGCAAGGAGGAAGAAAAACATATGGGAAGGCTAGCAGTCCTGCCTGATGGTTGCTAAGAAGTGTGCAGACAGCTGTAAATTAGAGCAGCCTCTGTTATATCCTCTGAGCAAGCCAGAACCTGAAGATGAGAAGGTGCTGCTCACTTTGGGTTGTGAGTAGAGGGGCATCACAGACCTTAAACCCAAAGATCCTCAGCAATGATTTTTTTCTCTTCATTCTAGACAAGAGATTGCCAGGACAATGCTACGAGGAACAAATGGATGAATATACACATTTCACCTGGTAATTCCCTCTGTTTCTAGCATCTGCTGTGACATTTCTCTAAAATTATTGCAGTCATGATGCCACCAGTTGTGACAGGACCTAGGACTGCAGGAACAGGCCAGCAGCTGACATGCAGTTTGGGAAAGCTTCTGAAACGGAGAAGGTATGTCCAGACTGAGGTCCATATCTCAGCTTCTAAACACCAGTTTTCAGGGGTTGACCATGGATCAAATTCATTCTACAAACCAGGCAGCCAAGGCATTTACCTCTCCTGCCATCTCCCTTTGCAACTGCTGTAACATTGAATTTTGTATGTAGAAAGAACAATGGCTAAGCCCATTTTTTTCATAGAATATTGCAGAAAGTACCAGTCAGAAAGTTTTTACTGACAGGCATTTCACATCTATAGTGTGAAAATGAAGTCCATGCCTGCAGAATACTTTCTTACAATCTACATAGATTTTGCCCTGTGAACAGTCCTTCACATTTGCGTTTCTTCCTGCTTCCTTTGAAACCAGCACCAAAACTTCTAACTAAATGAGAGTTGAAATCTGCCTGGAGTTTGTGTGTTTTCTGTCAGAAACAATTGGGCACAACAGTTAGAAAAGTTTTCATCATACCTGTAACTTACACATTTGTTAGGAAGCAAAAGACAAGTTTGACTTCTGATGATCGGTATGTTTGCCTCTTCATTGTAAAATGTAAGTAACGATAACATAAACCAGCCCTGTTTAAACTCTTGTTTATAGAATTCAAGTAGTATTACATTTTTTTTAATAGCTGGACTAGAATAAGCATTAAAGTAGCTTTCATGCAACTCATAATGCCAAAAAATAAATGCAATTCTGCACATTCTTTCCTGAGAGCATCCACAAATGACGTGCAAGGCATACACATTGGCCAGAGGCCATGAGCAAAAGCATTGTGTTAAAACTTTGTATGACATCAAGCCAAAAAACTACTTAGCATTTGTATCTCAGATCTCAACTGAATTATGAATTAAATAGACAAATCAAAACAAAAAGCATACAGCACACTACATCGCATATCTTGGTTATACACACACATACACACATGCATGTAAGTGGCATGGATCTGTTGTGAATGTATATAACCTTGGTGTTCTTGTGTGTGTGTGCACTCGAATGCAATACAGGGACAAAAAAAATATTTGGAGCTACATTCAGAAAAGAACACACTCCCTATGCCAATAAGTGGATTATATCCCAGGTGGGCTCCCTCTGGTGTTGAGAAGATAATGTATTTCCCCATTCAACCCTATTTCTTTATGTCCATCAATAAGGATGTTAAAAAACACTAAATGTAATCATGGCTTTATTATGGCAGAGTTCCTTATTCACATAGACCCTTATGGATGGTATAGAACAGTATACCTTTTCTACTGTCTCTCATCCAGTGTTCATGAATAATATATGAGGCATATACATATATGTATCCAGATATCTGTGCACTTTACTACACTCAAGCAGCTTTCCATGCCTGTACAGATCACTTCTCACCTGAGAGACGCTGCAATGCCATACTGTGAAACTTGCTACCTGTAAGCAGTGTAACTCTTCACAGTTAAACAGGAGAATCTGAATGCCCAGAGAACAACAGGCCCTGCAACAGCCAGGATCTGATTCTACAATGTGTGGAGCATTTTTACAATGCCTCTTAAGCTCAAATCATGTCTCTTGATAACACCTTTGCACTTGTGAAAGTCCAGCCCAGGAACCATGGGGGGCACCCCAGCTAATGGGGGAATATATAATTATCTATTTAACTTCCAGATCCTTGATTTTGGAAACCCAGGAGTCAGCATTGTTTAGGAGCATTGTGGCATAGACAATGGGTAGAATAATTTTAGCCAAGAACATTAACTAGGCACCTTAACCCCAGTCTTCTTCCACTTTATTTACCTCCCATTTACCACCTTCCACTACACCTAAGGAAGTAGTTCTGGAGATTATCTCCCTCTTGTGCTATAAAGCTATCATTCAGTGAGAGAGTACAAATACCATCCTTGCCCTTATTTCCCAGATGGTAAATGCATAACTGTTTGTTTTGTGATGCAATCCTTTCCTTGGAAAAATACCACCTTCCTTTTTGTCCTAAGATGGAGCTGGAATCAAGGTGACTCCAGCCTGGCCGGCTGGAAGAGCATGACCTCCTTGCAGCCACAGCACACCTCTCCCCTGCTGAAGTTCACAGCAGAGCTGGGTCACTTCCTGCAAAATGACACAGAAGGGAGAAGGAGACAATAAACACACTTGTCCAGCAGTTGTTCACAGATGTTCACTGACAGGAGAGAAGTAAGGAGACCAGGCTCAGCTCCCAGGCCCAGGGAGTGCGTGTCCTCATGATCCCAGACCTCTGCTCCTGCTCCCAGCATGCCAAACTTCCCCCTTCCTCCTCCTCAGCTCCTGCAAGCCCTCCCTCTCCATCTCATTCTTCCCTTCCAGCCCGTGGCTCATTCATTGCCACCCACGCCCTGGCTGCTGCCTCCTCTGTCCTCACACCCTGTGTGCTGATACACGCTGGCAATGCAATGCTTGGGCCAGATCCCAGGCCTGGTAAAAGCAGGGGAAAAACCCAACATTCACTCTAGTGGCCTTCTTGGACTGAGTCCTGAACTCATAAAAGCAAAACTGGTGTTAATTTTCCTTTCCCTTGGACAGTGCTGTTAGAGTTGGCACGTTCTGCTTCAACTGGTGAAATAAGAAGCGGGGGGGTGGCAGCTGGGGGAGCAGGAGCAGAGGAAGAACAGAAAGCATACGTAAAAGGAGAAATGATTGCACACATGTGCTATGAATTCTTCAGTTCAGATTAATGTTTTCCTGTGAATTTAATTGGCTGCCTTCTGGTTTCGGCCAGATGACCAGTTACATTTCAGGACAACTATAAAGTGGAATCTAAATGAAGTATTTGGACAATGGGCGCCAATCTCTGTGAGCTATTCCAGAAAATTATTAAATAAACAAAAAACACTGGAACTTCTAACTGCAGAGCATAATTATTATTCTTGTTCATTCACATGTATTAATTCCTACTACTGACTAAAAACCCCACAAACCAATCAATTGCTGCTTCAAAAGGTAAGCTGTCCCTGCACACTCATCACATGTATGGCATTGAGGTCTTCTCTTAATGAACAATCTAGCATCGTTTATTGGAATAACTAGAGGGTTTCATGGCAAATTTACTAAATTTCATTTTTCTTGTTATTAAAATGTTCTCCTCCCGGTACCAAACTGTTGTCAAATGGCATTGAAAGAAAAAAACTGTGATAGCAGTTAGAGTGGGGGGACCACACCTGAGTAGCAAAGGTGACAACAGATTTTACTGCTGTCCTCACTTAGATGTGGATTTAATTCTTTTCACCAGCCTGTCTGCTGATCTATGCTGGTGAATTGGCTCTGGTGCATCGAGTTCAGGCTCATGGAAATGTCAGCATGATCTACCTGTGGGCCAGGTTCCCCCCTTACTTCCCCCTGTGTGGCCTAATCTTAAACAGCTACCAGGAGTCATCATTCACAAAGGAAAACTCCCAGCTGGCATCAACCCACCACAGCATCCTCCTAGACCAGCTACTCTCCTTCCTCTGTGTGGGTGTGGACACATGGCACAGGGCATTTCTTCATGCCTTTGCCAGTTCTTTGCTGGCTGGCGGCATAATTCACTGGGGAAAATGTCCCTGATCCAAATCACAATCTGTCCTGGCCTTATGAGCTTGCAGAACTAAGCAACATAAGAGAGCAAAGTGGGACAATTATGCACAGAATTAAAGAGGCCCAAATGCCTACTCCTGCATTTGCTAGGAAACATCCACTCCACCCTGCATCCCAGGTCCCCCAGAGTCTAGTGCCCAGGGGGAGGCAACTGATTCCTGACAGCTCTCATGAAAATGCTCTACGTAACCAGATTAGGAGGCATCATCTGAAGTATATGTGTTTCAGTGGATGGTCCCCTAGAAAGGGTAGAGTCACCTAATACTGTCAGAAGGAGCAATTAAAAAGGCAAATTGTAGGGTCTTGGCTGTGCCTTATCATTCCAGTCTAGCTCTGCCATCTTGGTCTGGACAGCATTTGTCAGAGCATCCTCAGGGAAGGGAAGGGGTCATCACATAATTAGAAACATCTTGTAATAACATGACAGCACCTTTCAGAGATAGATCTCATTTATCAGTCCTAATTCATAATTGTGTAGCATCAAAACTATGACATCTGAATTCACTTTGGCCTCCTATATGTGCTGAATTTCTTTTGCAAATAAAACGCATTGATTTGATTCAGCTGACAACAATGGCAAAAGTCGATCCTCTGCAATTCTGGGTAAGAGGCCATTTCTCTTTTGAAAATGTACCCAGTCATCCTTAAAAGCATCTAGTGGGAGTTACATTTCCACAGGTACTGGAAAATCGTATGCCTGTAATTCAAATGCCACAAATGTAAATATTTAGAATGATAAAAAATTTTAATCTGTTTCTCAGAAAACCTCCTGACTTCGTTTCTGCTCAGGAGGCAATAATGACTGAAAATATCTCTAAGTGACATATATATATGTGCCTAATTACCATCCCAGTCTCTGAGCTGACTCTGGATGGAAATCTAGGGTTACAGAAACACAGCAAGGACAAGAGCTAACGTCTGGGAATTGAAGCTCAGCAAATCTGAACTGAAGTACGATGGAAATTTTTTAACAGATGGGGTAAGTGACCATAAGAACATTTCGTGGAGAGTTGTAATGAATTCTCTCCACCACTTGCAATTCCTAAATCAGGACTGGATGTTTTTCCAGTAGATAGACCAAACAAGAATTAAGTCAGAGAAAGCTAATGGCCTCGGTTGTAGCAGAGGTCAGACAAGAGGATACCAAAGGCCTCTCTCAGCCTTACAGTCTTTGCATCTCCTAAATAAAAAGTTCAGGGTTTGCAGATTGTAGCATAAATCCAATTCTATTTCAGGCTGCTTTCAAACTTGGGCAATGAAAGAGGAAGGAAAATAAACAGACGCTGCAAGACAAAGTCATGTGAGTGATGTACAAAAATCCCTATCCATGCATCAAGCATGGCAGAGCATCTTCCCAGGGGTCTGTCTTATCAGTGACCTGGTTTACTTTGGCCTATTTGTCAGTGGCAGAAAAAGAAAACAGCCCCAGAACCTGATAACTATATAGGGCTGATTGTATCATGTAGTGATAATGAATTTGAATAGTTCTATTAGAAGAGCAGTGTGGCCTGAAATATCCCTCCCCTTCTCATGGATGGTGACTTTTCTGGGTTGCCTCTTATCTAACAACAGGGTGTTTTTCCAGGGCACAAATTCTTTAAAAGCAGAGAAGTGTTAAGAGATTCCTTCCTTGCTTGATAGGAGTTACCTCCTTGTGGATGTGACAATTTGACGGCTGAACTCCAAACCAGACCTGGGGAATGGTCCGGTTTTAAAAGAAAAAGGAAGAAAATAGATATCTGTTTTGAAAGCAGGCACTGTGACAAATCTGCTTGGGATCATAGCCAGCCAAACAGTTGACTCATCACAGCAGAGCAGACCGTGAACTCCAGCACCACAGGGAAGAGGACAGGAAGAAGCAGCAAAAGCAAAGAGGGTGGTGAGAATATCTTCAAGTGGATCCACAGCCACAGAGTTTGGCCTGTAGAAAAAGCATGTCCAGGACTGCAAAATGCACTGCTTTATAAGGGTTCCCTGAGAGTAGGGCTCATTTTGGGCTTCCATGGAACCCTAAAAGCTGGTAACTTCTGGCCCATTTCATGTGTTGGTGTTATAAATTTCTCAATATGCATTTTCTGAATGAAAAGATGTTTCTCAAAAATATAAAAAAGCCTGGGGGAAGACATGCAAAATTTCACCCAGCTCCTTGACAACTGTTATTCTGCTCCCTGTGTTCCTATCTCCATACCACCAGCATGCACTGCAAGGAACTGTGACATTTACAGGGATGTTTGGGAAGGGAAGTTCTTGGGAGTCAGATTTCTGAAAGTCCTTAAGTACCTGCTAGGAGGTAAGAAGAAGGCAGAAAGAGATGGAATTGTATACTACTTGGGACTGCATTTTCAGGATCCTTTTCATTATTTCAATCCCAAAAGAGAGTCTATTCCTCAAGCAACGGCGACATTTAATAGATTAGTGACATAGACTGGGTGTACCTCTGAAAGTTTTGTAAAGATCAAAATTAAATCCATTGTTTGCAACAGATGGTTTTGCCTCAGCAAACTTAGTTCAGGATACAAACTCTGTGTCAGATACTGCATAAAATTGATGCAAGAGTCCTCATCTAGACAACCTGAGATACAATGGATGAGACAGAAAGACACTAAATGAAAGAAAATCACTCATTTGGAGTGGGTAAGCTAATGGATAATGCAGCAATGCATGATACACTTGTCATCATATTGCGAATGTTTGGGCATTGGGATGTGAACCTATATTCCTTAAATGCCAGCATTGTTCCAGAACCACAGCACTCACATTCAGAAAACTTTCCAGGAATGGTAGAATGGCCTCATTAAATTTTCATCTCAATGAAGAATTACAGCCCACTATCAGCACCAAACTTTCAGACACCTCTACGTGAAGTTCGAGTTCACAGCAAACACTTGAAAAATTGCCGCAGTCTTTGGTGGGAGGAGACGCAAGCAAATAATCTGGTGCCCTGTGCCTAATGGTGTTCTGCCTCTTAGGTGTCAGAATAAGGATTAAAACAACCTATTGGATAAACAGTCAATTATCCAGTCTTTCCTGTGTCCCCAAGGGGGTTTATTTTATGCTGTAAAATATGAGTTTGGACTGCCATTATCATGATCTTCACTTGCATAGTTACAGATGTTGCTGATGGTTATAAACTTATCTAGCTGTTTTAGAGTCCAGCCTCAATATAGTATCTTGATGACCACTTATGGCAGTGGGAACTCTACAGATTAGCTAAATGTTGGGAAAAGAGGGAATTTCTTTTTATAGAGACAAAATTTCCTACTTTTTACTTTCACTGGCAGGGGCATACCTCTCCGAACTTCTATTACATGACAAGGTATGTCTCATTTCTCTGCTGAATCAAAAATAGTTTCAGAAACTGTAAATACAATATGATATTTATCAGATGAAAAACTGCACTCATTTGCCAAAGTGCAAACCGGAATGAGACTTACAGCTCCCCACATGCTGGTGGTCTCCTGTAATGGGTTTGCATTTGCGACACCACAGCCCCCCTTCCCTCTCCCCCTCACCACTGCGTTCCTCCCAGCCTCCAACCTTTAGCTTGTCAGCACTAAGGTCTGTCCAATTATTCACCTTTTCAAAAGTGATTTATTTTCAGGATAACCTAATAATGTCAAAACCAACACTGTTATGCTCTATCACCCACCAGGATGGGCCAGAGAAGGAAGGGGGTAACCATATTGATCCATTTTGCCTTGCAGCTTTTACCTGAGGACAGTTGAATTTTACAGCCAATGACTTAGGAATCATTAGGTCAGTTTATTGTAAACAACTCCCTACTCCTCCTTCACACTTCCTAATAACATTACTCTGTAGCATTTCCAGCACTGTTCCCTACCTCTTGTTTCAGAGGGAATTGTTTTTTTCATGCAGCTCCATCTCTGCTGATAAGGCATTACACAAGCTGACTAGTGATTTGTGCCACTGAAGAAATTAGGTAGAGTTTCTCAGACTATTTGTCTTCCAAAGATTTTGTTAACAAAAATGAGAGCACTCTTGGCAAATAGTTCTTTTTCATCTTACAAGGGACTGGTTGAGTCTCAACTTAAAGATGTGCAAACTGGCAGTTTTACATCCCAAATAAGTGTTTCAGGAAAGTCAAGATGAGCAGAGTGATTTCTCTGTTCCTGTTTCCTTTATTGTAAGGAATAACTTCCACCACTGGCATAATCTCTGTCCGTTTCTACCATGTGTTACCTGGCTGATGTTGGCAGAATACAACTTAAGGTAGTTTTCTGCTTCTCCCTCTTTTTTTTGGCCACTGCCCATGCAGTTGCTGCAGCACCAGCAATGCAGTTTGTACTCCCACTGTTCTGTTCAAATGTGGCACATGGTGGAACAACTAACTCTCTCCCTGCTCATGGCTGTACAAAAACCAGGCAAGACTCTGCACAAAGATATGTGATGCTTTTTAAAAAAAATTGTAACTGCAGCTGAAAGAGGGCTGGGAGAACTTATTAATGTTACATTCTTTTATATATACGAGCAAAATCTCATGAACTCTTGTTCCATGACTGTGTTCATTCCGTTTTTGATGCAGCAGCCAATTCACACAATTCACAATTCACACAATTCACAATTCACAGTGGCAAGAGTGTCTTTAAGGCTGCATAGATACTCGAGTTTGCAGCGCCTGGAGAATGTGGAGAGATCCCTGCACTCTGTTTTAAGTAGGAGTCAGCAGATGACTTGGGATAATCTAATTTGTGCAAGGAATATATTTCATTTGCATTTTGCTCTCAGAAAAAGCAAAAGCACAGTAAACAACATCTTATCTACACCCATATATTCAGCTCAGTTCCATGGAGTTTTGCCATTGACTGAAATTGGAGCAAGATCAGTCCTTAATCATTAAAAAAACACAATTTTACTCTTGTTCTTCTGCACTTTATGAAATATATCAGTATGGAAGAGACTTCTTTTAAAGAATGAACAAGCATTCTGGTATATTCCACAGGATTCTGGATGACAAATTTCTAGCACAATAAATTGCCCACTCCATGGCAAATTCTTAAATGCAGCCATTTTGCAAAAGTTTATTTTATTTTTTTTCAGTCATGGGAAAAGAATATTTGTTTCCTGACATTCTCTCTATATTTTTTTTCATCTAGAAGTTGGACATTAGAAAAAAAGTCATCTATTCTGCTTGTTTCCTTCATGAAAAAAAAAATTAAAAGACACAGTTTTTTAAAATAAAATTCATTTGCAATCCAATTATGAAGCCTGAAATGAATCCTTGTTATTGTGTCCTTGTACTTTTACTTCATTAAAGCTACATAAAAAGTAGGATTATCTATTTTATATAAGTAAATAACTTTAAATGTTTTCTTCAATTATCATCCTGGAGATAATAAGTCCATATTATTTATTATAAGACTAAATGAGGAAATGAGCACCTGAAATGCCACTTTAAAAGTGCTTATTTCTGGTCCCTTCTGAGGAACTCCCCACGTATCCCCTATGACTATTAACAAAGCTCATTATTTTGAAACACATTAATATAAAACAATTTTCTGATTATCATGTAAAGTCTGTAAAAATCCAGAGAGCACAAATAAAAACCACAAGTAGAATGGGATAGTGTCAAACCAAGAAGTTCCTGACCAAATTCCAAATTCCATTGATCCACTTCTTATTGCCAACCTGATTCCTTAAACAGGAGATGGGGAACCATTACAAATGAAACATTTCTGCTCTTTTGTTTGCATATGAATGACACTGAAAAATGTTTTTTGTTTAACTGTTTTATCTGGCACTGGATCCTGATGCACTCACTCACATCCTAACGCTGAAGGATGCTTCTTATTAGGCCTTTGTACTAGGTACAAGCCAAATAGGTGTTACCGTTCTGATCATCATGAGCACTTTGGGTCAGGTCAAATTGCTCTCTTTGTCTCTCTTTGCTGAACTGTGAGCAGAGGTATCTGCCCAGGAGACTGTTAACCTGACATAAATTATCAGACAAGGCTACCACAACAGGAGGAGGAAGCCAAGGAAATGTGTGGGTTAGCAATCACCAAGCCTATTAAACTGCTTCGAAATCCCACCCTTTGGATTCGCAATTTCTCATGTTTTGGCTTGACCAAGAGGCAGGTTGGTGAAGCAAGAGGATCTGTGAGAGTGTGAAAGGGATGACCCTGGAAACAAAATATTGGTTTTACATCGCAGGGTATCCGTTACAGGAGAATTTCCTCTGGCGCCAGCAGGTATTTGAGCAGGCATCTGGATGGATCCCAAAGGGGGGAAGGAAATGGAGATGGAAGTTTTCAGAGGGGATCAAGATGTTAAGCCTTAAAACTGTTTGAATGACCCACAACAACTACCTGCAAGGTTTTATCTGCATGATGACTTTTGTTGATGTGAAGGGTTAAGGTTGATTTCTTTTCTTTTTTCCTTTTTTTTTTTTTTTTTTTTTTTTTTTTTTTTTTTCATGTTGGTGGGGAATTCCAGCCAAGACTGCAGAAGGGAACCAGTAAAGGAATGCAAAGTCCACCCTCGATCAGTGATGAGGAAAATGATCTGATCCATCACAGCCTCCTTTTCTCTGCACAGGACACACTGATCATAAAGCTGATCCTGAGAGCTCTTTGCTGCATTCCCAGTGCTTTTCTAAACACTGTTAGTGGTATTGCTAACTGCAATCACAAAATATTACTAAATGGACTGATAGAATTTTATCCTGCAGGCAAATTTTGTCAAATATTTGTTCCCCTTGGGCTTGGGAAAGAAAATCTTCCTTGGGGGTCTGAAGGCTGATTCATTAAATCTGAGCTGTCTGCTGAAGTGCTCAGTAAAAGTGACTCTGATTTATTTGGATTTGTCACTATAAAGGTCTCTGGAGACAGATATTTATCCTATGGGATTCTTGACAAATTGGCCAAGTGTTGTGGGCAGTCCAGAAGGAGAATGGTCTTCTTTGACCCCTCACATGGCCAGAGAACAGGTAATTACTCCCCTGATCACAAACATGCACCGAAATCACGTCGTTGCCAAGACTTCTCTCCCCACCCAGAATCCGGTTATCTGAGCTTAGACAAGGACTCACCTCTGTACTTGATCTCACTGAAAGACACCTCTGAGATGAAAGTACAGTCTACAGCTGTAGAAATAGGCAGATAATGAGATGGATTTATGCTGATGAGGGTACATCCTTCTGAACTGGACCATAGGAAGAGTATTTGTCCTGCTGTGGTCAGAATTTATAAAATACTTGATTGTAATGCTGAAAAATCAACTTGGACCCTAACTTTGTCAGTATATTTTAATACCCTCCCACCAGGGATGGACTAAGTCAGGCATCCTTCTAACTGCAAGATGGAAGAGACTGAGCTTGTCAAAAAGAAGAGAAGGGGATTTGCTGCTGTTTTCTTACGATCCCACTTGTGTGACTTTCCCCACATCATAGCGTATAAGGTGGAGCAGTGTCTAGTGCCAGTCCTTTCCTTTAATTATCCGCTAGCCTGGCTGAGAGCTGTATAAACACATTATGGTCTCTTGCAAGGAACAGATACTGCAAGTGTAACCATCTTACCCTTTTAACTCTGTCTGTCCTGCCTTTTGTGCTCCTCTGAATTTTATGAAACTGTTCAATAAAGTGCACATTGGCCCAGTTTGTTTTTGGCTGACTTAAGCTACTGATTCATTTATAGTTGTCACAGGGAAATATGCACCTTCAGGACACGATTAAAGCCACTTAAGATCTATGTTCCCTCTCAGATGTGGGTAAAATAAATTCAGGGTGCCACATCCAGAATTATTGTTCTAAATTACTAGAATGGAGTTGGTAAGAAAAACATAACTAAAGGGAAGTGCAGGAAAAAATCTGGGACAATGACAGCCTGTCTTGGAGTTAGCTTGCCATTACTTAGGGATTTTCACCTTTCAGCAAACATTTCTCCTCCCCATTCACACCCATGAGGTGGAAGAGGGGTTTGACTGATGTCAGTGTAGTAGCACAGGCCTGAAACATTCAAACTAGAGCTAAACAATTGTTTCAGTGGCAGCTGAAATAAAGTGGGGGGCGGGGGGGTGGAATTAAACACACTATGATGGGGAATTCTGCACCAGGAACTGTCATTTGCAAGGGATGCATAGAGATGAGTCAGTCTCAGCCTGTATAATAGTGGAGTACTTGAGCCCCAAATAAACCATTCCATATTGTGTTCAGCATAAAAAATGGTGTGAAAGTAGCTAAAGTTCATATTAGAACCTCAGAAAGAAACACCATAGACTTTTAAAAGGAACTGAGGGTGGGGGTCAGTCTTGTAAAGGTAACAGCAATAGTCTCTTTACTCTGCTTGGTGGTTGGATGACTTCAACCCAGAGGTTTTGCCTGGCAATCTGTCTTGCTAAAAGTCAGGGTAAGATAAACTGTACTCTGTCTCTGATTTCTGCAAGAAAGAAAACAATTGAACGACTGGTCATTCATCACTAAGCCACCCTCCCCCCTCTCCAACACCTTGTATAGGGTTGTATATTCTAGAGCTGTTTAGGTTTCCTCGTCCATTTCTTCAAAATAAAACAAAAAATTAAAGTAGCAAGATGCGTATTTTACAACTTTTCTGTAATAAAAATAGTTCAGAATTGAAAGGAGCAGATCAATAAAGAAATTACTTGACTATTATAATTGCTTGCACATCATGTCACTTGTATCATTACATGTCATATGTCCAAGTAAGTTTAGTATCAAAGCGTCTTGTGATATGTTACAGGGCCCAGCCTCTACAACTGTGCTCATAAATACATTTACCTATTCATAAAAATTTGCATTCATTTTTGTATACTGAGGAGCTCAAACTCAGCTAAGATATAGCTTATGGAGTTAGAAATGTGTGCTTTGAACATCCAAATGAAGAAATTAGAGAATATTATTTGAGAAGTTTCTTTTGCAGCTTTATTTAGATGAGTTATTTACATTGCAGAGAAACAAACCTGGACAGAGCAAGCTGCAAAATTTATAAATTTGCTGTGACACAAGCAGTCTGAAAAGGGGAAGGGCGGCATACAATGATGGGAAAGAAAAGTAGTCATGATATATTATTGTAGGAAAAAGCAGTACCTTGAGTGAAAACTTCTAGGCTTGCTCTGATGAGCTGAGCATATTCTCAGCTATCAGGGAAGAAAAGGAAGTTCTATTCTTCTAACAAAGACAGCTTCTTTCTGCTTGTGGTACAAATTTGTCTGCTTTGGGTGCCCTGCCTGCCTGGCTGCTTTCCACAGCCCTGTTAAGAGATGCTTCAGAGCATGTTATCCTGCACATGACATGGCCACTGCACAGCCAAGTACTAGGAAAGTCTTAGAAAGTTGTGAGGTGGAGTTGGGAAACGAAGAAAAATCACCCAGGAAGAAGAAGATGGGCATAAAAGCTGAGCTCTCTACAGCCTCACTGCACCCTGAGAGTCTGCATTAGCTCATGGTTCAAGGAAGTAAGACCCTTCATGGAAGAGACAATTAGTTACAAAAAGGCATAAAGAAGCCTAGTAATGGATTTTAATTCTCCTAAGGGAATCCTGTGTTTTTACTGGGGAAGGATTACAGGAAACCAAAGTAACACTTTATTTTTCTTCACAGAGAGCTTGGGGACTTTGGAGTAATTTAGTCAATGGTGATTTGCTACTAGTGCTATAGTGTTACCAATGATGGTACTCCTGGTCTGTTTTTTAAACTTCTGGCTTGTCACTCATCACCAGCAGGATCAAAACTCATTGTTTTTCTTCCTATGAAAGTAACTTTTCTATCTTTCCAAATTACTATGAGGTTGAGAGATAAGTGCTTTCATCTAAAATGAAAGTCAGGCAAGTATCCATTTTGTAAGACATGTGAGCATAAAAATGTGCCAATATAAACATCAGGTATCTGAGTGAAAAATGTTAATTGGCATTTCAAGAAATGAGGAGACATCACAAAGATATTTTAGGCTTTCAACATATTTGTAGTATTCTAACATCAATCATTTTCTTGCATCTATCAGGTTATTTATCTTAGCTACCTTCTCTATCCATTACCATAGTGCCTAAGCCCCTCGTAATGTTTCTGTAGGGCAGGGAAGTGTTCTCATCCCTGTTTTACCGCTGAGAGATTGGAGCAGAAATGATCCCACTTTTGTGGACACTTAGAAAGCCTGTAATGTAGGAGAAAATCAATGCTCATACGCCAGGTCTCTGGCTAGAGTCTTAATCAAAGAAGAGTTTGTCTCTTTTAAATTAGCCCAAGTTTGCACTTGGTTAATTTGCACCATAAATTGTAGAAGCAAGGTTGTGTTAGACATGTCACTGAGCCATTAGCTATAAGACTAATTCCACCAACACTTAGGAATGCAGGAACAATCCAGGGCTTGCACCTCAAAAAGGGCTCTGGCTACATACTGCCAAGGGGAGATGAAAGACTACAGTGAGTCAGGGCATGGGAGGAGGGGAAATAGAAAGATGATGTCTTGTATTGCTATGGGTGCCGCACCAGGCAGTTCACAGAGGCTTTCCCTGGAACTGCCAGTTCTTCAGGACAAAACACAGCTCTCACCGTGGAGAGCCCAAGCTGGCCCCAGACATCCAGTGTGCACTGGCACCCTGTGGAAGTTTGCACTGACTCCACTTAAAGGCCCTGTGCTCAGACTGGCTGAGCAGCTCCCCAGTGAGGGTTTTGTTTGGAAAACCTTTCTGAGGAATTCATTCACAGGGTTAAGAGAAAACTTGTGGGTGCAATGTTACACATCTTTTCCACTCTGTGGAAATTTCAGTCAATCCAGCTCCTAGTACCTCTCTGTTCAGGCCTTACAGAATATACATCAAGATACTTCTGCCAACAAATTTTGGTATATGTTAAATGGAATTATATGTGATCTCTGGTAAATTTGCTACGTAATCCAAAAAGCTTGCATGAGAATGAGAGACCTGCCTTATTTTGGTGCAAAATTTGGCAAACAGAGGTCTATTGTTCAGGGTAGAACAAGCTGAAATGATATGGAGATTGATTTAATGCATCAAAATCCTTCCTTACTGTTTAAAATCAGGAGGTTCTGGCTGGCATACCTCTCCACATTAGCCTCAAACATCATCCCATCTGATATTTAAAAATTAGCAAATACATATCTGAGTCCCATTTTGTTCTTTCTAAAAAAACACATGGCTGCTTTAATCCCTTGGAACAGATGCCTTAACTTCCTGGCAGTTTTAAAAAACTTGCCTTTTCTGCTTTAGATAGACTTAGACAAGCTCTTAGACGTTGTTTTGTATTTTCCCTTACTGAACTGCACAAGTGTGCTGGACCTGGCTAACAGAAGGTCTGATGATTCATCCCTCTGTTTTCCTCCTTTAACCAGCTTTCCTTCTGGGTTAGTCACACCCCCAGTTAAGAACTGCATACTAGGGAGTCTGAGCATCACCCCAGAAAAGAAAAAAAGAATAGCAGGGAGGAGAAAGAGAGCAGCCTACCTTCACAGCCTGTACTTGAGGCTTTTTCCTCCCTCACTTCTGGACTTTGAGTTCTTTGGTCCTTTCTCAGCCTTGTGGGACTCGACTGCAACACATGTTTATGGTCTTCTTTGTATGCTATCCCTGGTTCATTGTCAAAACTATTTTTTTTTCCCTCCAAATTACTTAAATAGACTTTTATTATGTGCTTTTGCAATACCACTTTCTAAAACAACACCATTTTCTATACGTATTATGAACTACGATACGCACCATAAAATCAGAGGACTGCACTGTGGCAAAGTGCCATGACCCCACTTTGGGGATGTTCCAGGAGCTCCGAGAGTCACAGTGTGTGAGGCATGTATAAGGCCTGTCAGAGTCAAAAGAAATGCACAGTGACTGTGGTCTTTCTATGTCACTTGAGTAGGATGTGTAATCCGCTTTCTCCTTTGTCTTGCCAGCTAACATTCCCATTTCAGACTCATCCACAATGCATACACTCTTCAGCTGACTACTGAGTTGGTTGAATCCCTATGTATGATCACATACCTGGATAGCTGAGTATCAGCAGTTTGCTGGTTTATTATATCAGTATTTTTAGCCAAAATATTTTTGCAGCTATGTCACTGCAGTTCAGCATGTGTTTTTAAAGGCTTAATGTGGCCACCTATGGTAACATGCAAAGCCCCTGTGACAAATGGAGCTCAAGGGAGTCCAGCAGCACAAACTGTGGCCAACTCAATCTCTAACAGAGTAAAGCAGCCCACAAAGAGTGAGTTCCAGAATGTAATGTTTCACTTGGATGGGAACAGAGAACATAGCCCAATCTACTGTGTTTAATGATGGATGCTGTGGGAATCTGACTTTCAGAAATTGTGAGCACTTTAAGTGAATAGGAATTTCAGAAAGTCTGTGTCTATGCATACACACATCATGCCATAAACCATGCGAGCAATAAAATCTTACCAGAATAGCTGACATTCTTCCTGCCACTCCCTACAAAGTGTTCTTCTTTTCCAAACTTCCCAGTGAAAAAAAATCTTTTATTTTCCAAAACTTGATCCAATGTGCTAATTGCTGGAAGGCAAAGAGAACTTATTTCTTATCGACAAATTTCATGTCTTAAAGTCACATAAATGCAAAGGATTAGCCAATAAAGAAACATCAAAGAAAGAGATATTCAAAACAAAACAGTTATGCCTGCATTTTAATATTTCAATAACTATTTTACATAAGATATATTGGCTTTTTTGCATATTTCTCTTTTGACCACTTCATAAAAGAGTCTGCAGTTTACAATGTAAAAATATTTCAGAGATGCATTCTGGAAGCAATACTAAGTAATGGTCTCTGCAGTAGAGATGGAAGAGGATACCTCTCCTCACTGTCTGTGAGGAACAAATAATACAGGAATAAATTTGTATAGGAATAAATAATAAAACAAACATGGCACAGCCACTTAGGTTTCACAGAATATTCTGAGTTGGAAGGGACCCCCAAGGATCATCAAGTCCAACTCTTCAGTGAATGGCCCACAGAGGGATCAAACCCATGACCTTGGCATTATTAGTCCCATCCTCTGACCAACTGAGCTAATTTCTCCTAGGTTTGCTTCATACAAGCATCCTGCTGAAGGACATTCACTATCTGTGAATAGTGCACTGAAAGCTTGGGCTGAGCACTCATGTCAAGGATTAGCTGTCTTGTTTCTGCTTCAATAACTTCTATATCTTACATGCTTCTTGTTTCCGGTGTACACAGGTTCAAAATCACAGCAAGACATTGCTTAACACAGCAGCAGACCCAAAGCCCTCCCCATAGGTCTGGAACAGGAGGGGGATGTGAGTCACACTAGGATCTGATGAATTGATGATTAAGACTTGTCTTAACTCCTGATTAAGACACTGACCTTGTTGTAGGTATCTCTCTTAGGCATTAGGATATTTAATCATGGCTTTGCTTCTGTAGAGGCAGTTTTTGCTATTCTTGCTCATACAGGCTGGTTTACCCTGTGAGCAGTCCTGCTGATTTTTGTGGAGCCACTCAGGGAAAAGGTACTGGGTGGCATAAGGCTGGGAGGTAAAAGTTATACAGTTGTGTACAGCATGTACAGGTACTTCCTGTGGTAAACAAAAGCACTGCTTACATTTGTCACAGATTTTGTCATAAATGTGACAAAAAAGACTAAAGTATTAAATCCGGAATTAGGTATTTTGAGTTTCACAAAGTGTTTTTTCAATATCCACTGAAGAAATTTTTCTTGAACTCCACTTCCCAGAGTTTCAGTGGGTTTGTGATATTTCAAGGTTTAAAAAAATCATGTGAAATGGAATTATGGCTCCTGCATAATTTTCTACATAAATTTTCTTGGAACTACAGCTTATTCCCTTTTAAATTTTCTAATCAATAAGACCGGAATTTTTCCATTCTAGGTATCCACAAAACCTTCAGTTTAAAATGAACATAGAAGGAAATATTGTTGGGTTGGGTTTTTGTCCTCACAATAAACTATTCCAGAGAAGATTTTCTCAAGAAGCTCTGATTTTTCAGGCCTCTGAAGGAAGAGATTGGGATTTCTTGGGGAGGGACAGTGATGCTGATGTCACATGCAAATATGTGTCCCTTGGGACAGTTCTCCTGGACATCCTTTTTACTCTTGGCAACAACATTACTTTTTTCCCTTGTATATTGTTTTATGTTATTTTTCACAATGTCTTTTACCTTTTAAACTAAAACTGTGACCAGAAACATATACACAGCACTGGAAATGAGATGTGAAAGGGTTTCAGACCCTTCCTACAAGCTACTCCACTGTTACAAACAGTTTTGATCAATTTCCCCAGCACAGCCCATACTCTACAATATCTTGCATTATTAATACTAGTAGTCTTAGCTATTTGTATATATTATATTATGGCATTATTTCACTTAAGGTATGTTAAAGTATGCTTCTAAAGTCCTTTTACCATTTCACTTGGTTTCCAGGTGAGACCAAGAGCAACCAGGAGAAATCTCAGTGCAACCAGATTTTCTTTTTAAAGCGGCAACTTGAAAACACTAATGCAGTTGTACTTTTCTTACTGATTATTCTCAAACCTGACTGAACATGATTCATGATCAGCTGGCTGCCTGTGGGTGACTTCCTCAGTTATTCTCCAAAGAATACACCTGTATTATACTTGGGCAAATAATTTTAAAACCAGCAACTGATTATGTTTTCCTCAGCTCTGGGTGATCTGAGTTTCTTCTTGGGTGACTGAAAATATGGTGCCTTGATAAATGACACAGAAAATCAGAGAATAAACCAAACTCTGTCATGCAAAACCATGAAACACTTGCAGAAAGCTTGGCCTCAAGTCCCAAAGCTGTTCTTGAATTACCATGTTACTCCTGCACAAGAAAGGGAAGACTGGAGGCATAAAAAGTGGGACTTCCTTTCTAGAGGGAAATTTGTAAATTGTCATAGACCAGCATAAGCCTGTGTGAGATGCATCCCTCATCTGACACCCTTCAGACCAGGCATCCTAAATCTCTGTCCCCGGCACCCCCATAATGTCCTAAATGGCCTGTCTTAGTGTGTCTGTTACTTAGGAGTAAGAGAGAGATGCATGGTCCTGCATAGCCAGAGCACTGCAGAGAAGAAAGTAATCTACAGGGTAAATCCACAGATTTGCACTGATGTTCCTCATGCCAGCATTTCAACTTCCTTTTTAAAACATGAATGAGGATGCAAATGCACTGGAAAGGCCAAAAGGACTTTAGCTCCATCTGTCTTTCCCAGCCAGTTATTAACCCAGTGGCCAGTCTGTAGTACCAGTCATCTAACTGGAGAAACAAGTGGTTCCACCATTATCTGGGTGGCTGCAGCCACCCCAGTTTTACCTTTCCCACAGGGCTGAGTTGGTTTCCACCCTGTCAGTCCAAATCAGGTGCTGTTCAGAAAGTCAGGAGGACTGGGCAAAAGATGAGGGAAAAAGGGAGTCAGATTAGGGGTACAAGCCCTGGGCTTGCCAGGTGAGACATAAGAAGCAGGAAGGCTGGAAAAGCAGAGATTCAAGTCATGTAACAAACAAATAAGGAAGTAGATTAGAAGATATGTTGTTTTCTTAAGTCTGCCCATGCTGCCCTCCTTGGAGAGGGAATAATGGCTAAATGTGTTAAGAGTGTATAATAGTTTGTATGCATAAAGAACTCAAAGTATATTAGACTATATGTGTAACATACACATATGTATAGTATGTATGTGAGTATACATCCCATACGTGCAGTAATCTCCGCAAAATGAATACAAAAAATGTGCCCTGTGTCTCTTCAGATGTGTGTGGTCTTTATTAGGTCAATTTTTATGACCCTGAGTATTTAAAAATGTAAAGAAGTAAAAACTACAAATGTGTGGAAATTCTAAAGACTCATAGCACATATGTATGCATATCTCGATATTCAGAATGCATATGCAGCAGCATACTAAAGGCATTTTTAAAAAACCAGATTGTTCCTTCTGCTTTTTACAGCAAAAGTTTAGAAAGTGCTAAAATAAATTTAAAAATGGAAAGGCTATAAGTATATATTGTTTTTAGTTGTTTTATCTTCTGGTAATTTCTGATGCTGAAATTTTGATGGAATTTTGTCCTCTCTGGTCACTCATGCTTAGAGACACAAGCAACTTCAACTTGGTTTTCTGTCATCCTTGCTCCAGTAAGAGTCTTTTAGCTCAATGGTGACATCAATCACTTGGACTATAAATCTCTGCAATGGATATGGCCATTTAAATCTCCACCTGCACAAACAACAATCAGGCCTAGAAAATAAGGAGACTCATAAATCTCCACACTGGTGATTATTGATATTTTGGATTTGCAACAGCAATGTTATTAATAATAAAAAAAAAAAGTAATTCATTGATTAGGACTGATATGCTGACAATCTGTTAATTTAGTTTATATACAGAGAAAACACAAACAGGGCACAGTTAACACAACATGAATTTAGAAGTTAGTGAATTCCCAAGAGCCCAGGGCTTGGAGATATGATATCTTAATGTACTTATCCTATTGTGAGTGGGAAGGTGTTATCTTCCAGACAAATGATAAAGAGGTGGTTTAAAGTTTAGATCTACTGTTTTTTCTTCTGGCTTACATGAGCCAAGGAAGAAAGATGGATCAAGAGATAGGCACGACTTCCTTGCTGGCTATCAAAAATGACACTCTGCCTCCCACTGAAAATCTGCAGACAGTACATAGCACTCAGCAGACATACCAGCTTGGCCCTCCACAGTTTTGTTGGGTTTTTTAAGTGCATTCGGAAAACCCTATGTGATGCCTACACAGATCAGCAAGAGACTTTTCCTGTGGCTCCAGTGACTTTGGATTAACTATGAAGCCACTGGTGACATCTGAGGCTGCACATTTTTTTCTGGAGCTATGTGAATCCTCATAGATAAGCAGCTGAATAAGTGTAATTGCTCCTGCAATAAGAGCAGTCCCTGTGTGCAGTTCTTTAGTCCCTTGTGTTCAAAACCCAGACTGCGGGGCAACCTGTGAGGTTTCAGGAAGAGTGTGAGTAGGGAAGGAGCTATGAGAGCAAGTTCCTGATTCACTGGCCTCTCTGGGCTCCAAATGTGGATTTCGGAGACTATTTTACATGGAGGGGAAGAAGTGATAGCACAAGGTTAACTGCTTTCAAAAGCCTGCTCTGCTGAGGCTGAATACACATGTGCATAAGTTTGTAACAGCAGCATAAGTCTGTTTGTTCAAACTACACAGCTCACCCACACTTGTGGTAAAACCACTGGGAATGTTTAGCTTCAGGGGCTGCAGAGCCCAGCCTAATGCCCTCAGTCCCACTGCTCCCACAGGAGGGGCCTTATCTTGCTTCTTTATTCAGGCTAAACCTCCAACTTTTGAGCATGCACAATTCAGCAGACAAGAAAGTCCACAGGCACAGAGGAATGAACTGCTGACATCTGCTCTGCACACCAAGTAAAGGTTTCTTTTCTGTGGGAACTCTACCATCCAATAACCACCCCCCCTCTCCCCGTTTCCTTCATTTCTGCACACCCTTGCCACCCTATCCATGGCCACAAAGACCCTCCCCAGCAGGACAATACTTTCCCTCAGCTCGGTGGGGCTCACAGACTGCTGGGATCTTGGCCACTTGGCACACCTGTGGACCAGGAAGCCTCCGCAACATTCCCAGCTGGGAGGACTCAAAGACCGAGAGGGACCGGGACTCGTCGGACGTCACCCCGGAAGGCTGGAAGAAGTCAGATCCTCCTGCCTCCAGCCCCTGCCTGGGCTGTGACGGCAAGGCCTACGCTGCTGGCCAGGCAGTGGAGCACTCCCTTCCTGGAATATGCTACTAGCTGGACAGGATGCGTTCGCAAATATAATCATCCACAAATCTCCCTCAGATTAGGTTACAGGACAGCGTTTCGACGGCACGCATTACAAAGCTCCCTGGAAGGCTTGGCTGGTGGATCTGCTGCTCTCTCTGCTCATGACCCATTTTGGCTTTCATCAAGAATCATGACACCAGCTGCCTGGGTCATCTAGGAGGCAGAGAGGGGGAGAGCAACCCTGGGCTGTAAAGGGAAGTGGGGAAGCAGAAGAGGAGAAGGAGGAGGAGGAAGGGGGAGGATAGAAAGAGAACGGGGAGAGAGTAAGTAAGTTGTTTTAGTCCAGTTGTGAAGATTTGAATCCCAGTTCCGAGCTCTCGGCAAAGGCTTGCTGGGATACCTCATTCCCTGTCCTGTGCAAAGGTCTGTGATTGGGGATGTGGTGTGCTCAGTGGGCAGGGCCCCTCCCCTGGGCTGGATCCGCCTCTCTTATCCCCCAGATAAATTACTAGTGTCCTCACTAAATTCCTCGGCTTTCTCTCTCCCTCTCTCTCTCCCTCTCTCACACAATCTCACTCCCTCCCTCAAACACAAGCAAAGCAGGGTTGGGGGGCGGGAGGGCGGGGATCCTCTCTGGACTGGTATTGTGCCTTAGTCCTGGGCGGGGAGGAAAGGGGAGGAAAATACTGGTGCCCCTTCTCTCCTACGCCGCCTTGAAATAGATTTGAGGAGCTGCCCTTCTTCCCCCCCTCCCCCCTTTCCTGCTGGTCGTTTGGCATCTTCCAGACCATGTCCACTGGGTCCCTCAGTGATGTGGAAGATCTGCAGGAGGTGGAGATGATGGAGTGCGATGGCCTGAAAATGGATACTAACAAAGAGTTTGGGGCGTCTACCGAGAGCAACGAGGAGGGATCCAATGGCGAGAATGGCTCCCCTCAAAAGGGGAGAGGGGCCTCGGGCAAGAGGAAAAAAGCTCCCCCCAAGAAGAGCCCTTTAAATGGAGTGAGCCAGGAGGGAAAGCAGGTACAGAGAAATGCTGCCAACGCCAGGGAGAGGGCGAGGATGAGGGTCCTTAGCAAAGCCTTCTCCAGGCTTAAGACCACCCTACCCTGGGTGCCCCCAGACACCAAACTTTCCAAACTGGACACCTTGAGGTTGGCCTCCAGCTACATCGCTCACCTGAGGCAGATCCTGGCCAATGACAAGTATGAGAACGGCTACATCCACCCAGTCAACTTGGTAAGTCAGAGTCCGCCGAGGACAGGCGCTCCGTGCGAGTGCATGGGGAGAGGTGGGCGAGGAGCTGGCATGGGGCATGTGCGGGGACAAAACTTTGCTGTGCTTCTCACAGAGAGCCTGGTGCCAGTGGGGTAGAAAGCAGTACTGTACAAGGGGACAGGCTCCCAGCTGCCCTGCTGCCCTGTGCCCTGATCACCAAGCCTCCTAGGCCCCCTGTGCTGTTCCTAGCAATCCCTTCCCAGACAGAGGCAGCCACGCTGGCCACAAATAAGCAGGGGCAGGCTTTACACTTTACTGCCCCAGAAATGACTGAGAAACCACTGAGGGTTGATGGCAGCTTTCTACCTGCAAGCGGGCAGGTATAGGAATTTGGGTAGAAAAGGGTGTATTTGAGGAAGGACCCAGGATTTATTCTTATCCTGTGTCTCTAACCCAATGTTTCCTGACACAATACTGTCCCCAAGCCCTTGCTTTTTAAACACAGGACTCTTGGGGTTCTGTGCTCAACCGCTCAGGTTTGCTGAGTCCAGGAAATTTCTCCTATACCTGTAAACTGGCACAGAAGAAATAAATACCAGTGCAGACTCCCCAGAGGAGGTGTCTTCCCAGGCACACTCCACAATGCCTCTCCCTGGGCTGTGTGGTGTCCCTCCTGCTGCTCCCACTACATAAAGTTTTCCTGAGCAGCCCTGGATCTCCCAGCCATACCCGGCCGCCAGAAATATCCAGTTTCCAGCTCTAAAAATATATACAAATTATGTAAACCGGGGGTAAGCAAGATCTGCCTGGGCTCTTTTTAAACATACAGGCTTTACACTGCCCACATGTGCAGACCCTGACTCATAAATGGATCACAGAGGGGAGCTGGGGACGTTTTACTGAGGTCAGGCTCTGCCTTTTGAGCTCTGGACTCTGGGGGAAAGTACATTACCCGCTCTGTCAGCTGCTAAGGGCCTGGGAGATAATTTTTGACTAAAAAAATCCTCAGCGCAACAACATAGGAAAAAAAAAATAAAACGAAACCAGTACCCAATATAGACAGAAGCTCCCTCCTCTTCCTCACAGAGGCACACCAAAACATGCTGCCCGAGCCGCGGGAGGCCAGGGAGAGCGGCCGGGGGGCTGCTGGGGCCCCAAGCAGCTCCTGCGCCCGGGGTAGCGCGGCGAGGCGTGAGGCGGCTCCCGCGGGTCGGAGCCTCCACGCCGGTCACGACCAAACGCGGGGGAAGGCGCGGCTTCCGCGGGGTGCCCTCGGCGACTATGCCGGGGGCATGCAGTGTGCCGGAGCCAGGCGGCTCCTTTCTCCCTCCCTTCTGCCGCGTATCAGACGGGCTTCGCCGCCGCGGGGACGCCCGGTGGGGACGGCCGGGGCTGTGAGGCGAAGCGGCATCAGCCGCCGGCGAGAGGCAAAAAGGTCCTTGCCGAAGCCAGCGGCAACTGCCCCGGCCTGAGCCCAGCTGAGCGCGGCCCGAAGTGGACTCAGGTGGGGAATGCCGGGCTCGGTCCCCCCGGACGCTCCCGAACCGGACCCGCTGGCGATATGAGCGTTGCAATGTGCATTTCTCCATATGTAACCTCCTTCCCACTCGTGTCTTTTCCTGGCTACAGACTTGGCCTTTTATGGTAGCCGGCAAACCCGAGAGTGACCTGAAAGAAGTGGTGAACACAAACCGCTTGTGCGGCCCGACGGCATCCTGAGCCCCGCGGCCGGGCCAGCAGCGTCCGTCTCGGCGCGGCC